>JASSUY010045349.1:0-29276 GCA_032466535.1 Forpus xanthops
TCAGCCTGGAGAAGAGAAGGCTGTGTGGAGACCTCATAGCAGCCTTCCAGTATCTGAAGGGGGCCTACAGGGATGCTCAGGAGGGGCTCTTCATGAGGGACTGTAGTGATAGGACAAGGGGTAATGGGTTCAAACTTAAACAGGGGAAGTTTAAATTGGATATAAGGCAGAAGTTCTTTACTGTAAGGGTGGTGAGGCACTGGAATGGGTTACCCAGGGAAGTTGTAAATGCTCTATCCCTGGCAGTGTTCAAGGCCAGGTTGGACAGAGCCTTGTGTGACATGGTCTAGTATGAAGTATCCTTGCCCATGGCAGGAGTTGGAACTGGATGATCTCAATGTCCTTTCCAACCCAAACCATTCTATGATTCTGCTACTAAAGGCTGAAGCAGCATGCTGATTCTCAACTGTACCTGCAAAATGGAGGAAGCCCCTCTGCAGAAGCAGCATTGTGATGGGAGACACAGTGTGCATTTGAAATGCAACCTGACCTAAGATATTCCTCACTGCCAGAAGGTTGTGGAGCCTTACTTGTTTTGAATTTTATAACACTAGACCAGCAATCAGGTTACCAACATAAGCACATGACTTTCACTTCACATTAATCCCACACACCACACATTGCATAAGCATTACTTTAATATGCTTTGAAGGCATAAGCACACGCAGAGGCAGACAGGCAAGGTCCTGTGAGGCTACTTGGAGTCAGCTGTTTGTAACCGATGGGAACTAATAGAGCATAGATGAGCACTGGCCAGAGCTGGCAAGGAAAGAAGAAAGAATTTGCCCTGGAAAAATCAAGAGAGCTATGGAACCATGTTTAGCACTGGAACTGAGCTACAGGTCCAGTTAGAGACCATTAAGAAACAAATCTGGCTTGCTAATTTATCCTTGATAAGCATGAAATACTGGTAAGAGTATCTTACCAGATATTCTGTGACCTGGGAATTAAATTAATAAAGTTTATGTTTCATTTGCAAGCTCTCAATCTTAAAGTAAGATCATATTATACAGCCTTTTTAGTGTATTAATTTTACTGGCACATTGAGCATAAATAAGGACTTAGGTTACTCTTAGTGATGATGAGTTTGAAAAAGCACTCTGCAGCTGAGAAAAGAATTTTCTCTGTGCTGAGGTCTGCACACTGGACAGCACGTGCAATTAGTTCTCCTTTCTTGGGTCCTAATAAATAGTTAAAAACACCTATGCTCATAAAGAGGCATCATAACCATTTGCAGCCATTTGAACTGTATATGCCATATACAATGACATATGGCACTAGTTCCATACTAGCATAAATGCTAATGCACAGAAAGAGAAGATGGGGAAGATTGAGGCTGGGTCAATCACTACAGAGTACGATGTTGCCAATGTGCTGGAGTAGCTACCTAAAAAGTAAGCTTGTCTTACATCCTGCTAAAAACTTTCTTGGTATTGACAAAATTGTCTGTGGTTTGAAGTCTCTGCTGAAAGATGGGCTAAACCCAGAAGAAATAAATAGAAGTTTTTGCCTTCCAGAGTTATGTTTTATTTATAAATTACATTAAACTTACAGAGTGATTGTCATGGACACCCGCGCAGGGACTGGAAAGGAACACTTGTGAGAAAAGGGTTGACAATCTCCTCAAGTTAACCCATGGGATTCTTCAGTGCTCCATCTCCTGCGTCTTTAAACTTACTTTAAGGTAAACATCTATTAGTTGTACTTTTAAAAACATTACTGCTTTGTCACTATCCTTGTTGTAGGTACGGCTTTATACATTACACACCCATCTTTCCTCATAAAATTAATTCAACTAAATGGAAATATTTTTCAAAAAATCCATCATCAAGGCTGCTTCAAAGCACACTTTCCTCCCTGATTATTAAAATTACTTTTTAGTTCCTATCAGTTCCAGCGTTGGCATTACTGGGCACCAAGCAGTGTTGTTCAAAGCTGTCTTCCTCCATCACATACCTTGCTAAGGGGGCTTATGCTCCTCTGAAAGTCAAATGTAACTCAGCTACATTTTCTGATGTCCTTTCACTAAAGATAAAATAAACCTTAGTAAAGAAAGGTTTTAGGCAGGCGTTACTAACAGATTTGACTGAGAGCAAAAGTAGAAAAATAGTAATGGCATAAATGAAAATATCAGTGTCAGTTCAAGGTTGGAAAGTGAGACTGGTCCTGCTGCAAATGCCCATAAGTATGACCCTTGATTTTGTATGTGGGGGCTGTTACACATCCATTAGAAATGTACACAGAGATTGCAATTTGTGATCTGGATTATCTTTGGAGACAGGCTTAAAAGCATGCTTCCTACTGAAATGACACAGGTTTACTTTTCCAGATCTCCTTGCACAGGATTGCAGGCAGTCAGCCTTCATCACTATGGAAGAAAAAATGGAATTGCCGCTAAGGTCATTAAAAATAGAACGGAAGAGTGCTTTTATAGGGTGACTGCTGCCACAAACCTTCTCTCAATTCTTTCCATCTGTAGGAACTGAACTGGCTGTCTGGAAGGGGTCTTTAACTGATTTGCAGCCACTAAAGTTTTTTGAAGCACTCACCACCAAAGTAAACATGAATAAATGTGATTCAGTTGCTATCCTTACATTAACCTCAGGATTTCATTCTGAAACATGTGATAACACACAACTATTTCATTTTCTCATAAAAAATACTAAATCTCAACTAAATTGCTTATACAACTTCTTATATTAATATCTCAAAAAGCATGTCAAAATAAAAATACCATGTTTTGCAGGGCTTTCAAGAAGGACTTCGATATATGTATCTAGGGATTTATTAATTTCTGAGAGCTACCAGGTTTATAAGGTATTTAACTGAATCAAGTCATCTGCTCCAAGGCCATAATTACCTTTGAGAGTGGAGAATGTTCACAGATCCATCAGTATTCAAGGCACAGGAGGAATAGTAAATCTTGTGATATTGGGTATTATTTCCACTTCCACTCTAGGCCATACAGTGTGAATCCACATGGGAAGCGGCTCTTTCAAATCAGTCTTAGCCATCTCTTAAAACACAATGATGGCTGCACAACTGTATTCTGAACAATCTCTAGATTGGGGAACCAGCATTACCTTTTTAAACACGGCAGCTAAAATATCTGTTCAGAGCATTCAAGCATGACAAGCACTCTTCTGTTTTCAGTCTCCGTTCCTCCAGTTATCTCTGACTATTTATTAATTCTTTCATAGGTTATGAAAATCATAAATCATTAACCAGGAATTTTAATTTTTAATATATACTTGTAAATGGTAAGCAGTCATATTCCTTCTTCTAATCAGTGAAGCACATGCTGTGCAGTGGATTATATTCTCATGCTTTTGTTAATAAAAACCTCATCTTAAATCACACCACAATATGGTCTCTTTCAGGAGTCAAGGGTATTGTGATTTGTGTCCTACAACCCTTATCTAATGATTGCATAATTTTTGTCTTTTCATCTTTTAGCAACTTTAAATCCTTCCCCTTTGCTAAGGCTCATTTTTAATGTATTACATATGACAAGTCACCCAATAAATGCTGAAATCTTCTACTAAAAATCAATCACTGAAAAGAGTGGGGAACAAATAAAGCATTATTGATGCATGCTGGGAGGCCTCTAACACAAATCTGTGGCATTCCCTGCTACTGCCCCACATCAATTCAAGGCTAGGTGAAGTGCCTCATCCTCAGATTTGAGGTGTGTTCCCTGGCTGCCCGATTTCCTCCACTTAATTTTATGGCAGAAAGCAAAACCACATTCCCACCAGCTCCTCCCCAGTCAGAGCCTGCATATCTCTCCTCTCCATCTTATGAAAGGTTTATCTTTCATTTGCCACCTACACAAGCTCGAGCAACAGTCACAGGCACAAAGTTTAGATTCAGATCTGAACAGCCTCAGAGTCTGCAAATCTGGGAATATATTTTGGCTCAGGATGATCAATGTTCAAGACCCAGATTTCTTCCTCCCTTTGCAGAGGAGGAAACGTGATGAAGGGAGAAGCTATGTGGCTACAGTATAAAACTGATAAAGATGCATTAACTGCCGAATACTGCATCCTGCAGAAATATTCACCCACACCATGGGGCTGATGGGCTAATGCTGTAGTACACAGATTTTCTTGCTTGGATCATAAGACAATCCTTTTTTCTCACTGGACTTTGGAAAATTTTCTTTGCATTCTTTCTTAGAATTGTCAGTATTGATTAAGTGATTATTGTCTTTATATGCGACAAGAAGAATCACTCTGCCATCCCTCCCACCAAAGAGGAAGAAAAGTTACTTGACCTATTTATAAATATCCTACAAGACTTCTTTGTATCATGGTTAAATGATTCATAATATGTTAAATACTACATTATTATTAAGTTATCAACTAAATACCAATAAGAAGGAAGACTCTGCATAAATACGGTAAAATTACTTTCTGAGCAATTTAGTAGATGATATCTATGTTTTTCTTATTTCATTATTATAATTTTTACCACAGAAATCTTATAAACTACAAGAGATTGTGAATTCTATTAAGTGGAGATGTAATGTCTCCTGTGTATCCTCATTGCTAGCAAAATTAACCACCAGATATGCCTGCACAATCCTCCAGCCAGTCAGCTAGGTTCACCCCACCGAACTTGAAACAGCAATCTTGGGCTGTCAAGGTAACAGCATTAGTGGCTATGCAAGTAGTTCGGTCTCACAGACAGTGATGGAAGACACTCTGGAAAGCCCTCCAAGGTCTCCTTTTCCCACCACTCACTCCTACATTGTACATAGCAACCACTTGCCCTGAGGCTTTTGGTGAGACACCACAGTATCTCTCCCCTTTCCCTTGTTCCCCACATCTTGTGACTTACAGAGGAGGGAAAAAGGATTTGGCAAGCCTTAGCTGGATACTGGGGCTTGTTCCAAATGCTGTGGTTGATTCTGTGATCGGGTGTTGGTCATGGAATTGAATGCCTTATTTTCCTTCGAGATTTGCTAGGTGAAGCAACACTTGGGACTCTGTGTCATGTTCCAGCAAAGACTCTGAGAGGTGTAAAGGCAGCAAAGATGTCATCTCTGTGCCTCTCCACAGTAAAAAGGATGACGCTGTGCCTGCCCCATGAAGCCATGGACAGTAATCCAAACTAGATAATGACTTGAAAATTAAACTGAAATTTTCACACTTAACTATACTGTGGTATCTGTGTGCCCCATTGTGCTCACATAGTACCAAGAAAAGAAAAAGGCTCAAAAGCTGGGTTTCAGGCCAGTAAACACCACTGCTGTTGAACTGTATTACAGATGAAGCCACTTTAGTTACTTATAACTTCCAGACAGAACAGGATGTTGTAATTACATGACTAACATCTCTAAAGGTTTTTCACCTAAAATGTAACTCTGTAAGAAGTATTAATTCTTGACCTATTTAATGAAAAATGTTTCAAAATTATATGTTACCTTGCTTGTGAGTCTGACATAACACCAAGTTATCTATGGAAAACCAGTATTCTTCAATAACAATCATTGAAATCCCTTTACTATGAAAACATTTACACCACTCTAAAAGATGCTGTGACTGCGCAGAGTTCTGTTGTCACTTGAAAATTGCTAAATGCAGGAAGAGTTAATTTTACCAAAGAAACCCAAAGTGGTGACTTCCAGAACTCCTACAGAAGATTTTTACCCAGGCTTTGCATTATAATGAACTCTCTATAACATGTAAAAAAAATCCTTTTGAAATGGCACACTGCATGTCAGTGGCTGTCAGGAGCTGTAACTGTTAACTCGCCCCTCTACTACTGGTACCTAACAGGCAAGAAATTGGATATTTAACGTAGTCAGCTTGCTTCAATATCCCCACCAGTATTTCTTTTCTCAAAATGATCTGATAACAGTGAAGACCCATACTTTAAGCTGAGTGCTTCATCTCAGCAAAATCAGTGCAGGATGACAGACTCTCTGGAGAAGGATTTGAAGCACCAAAGCTATGAGCCTCCTCTCTCCATGGACTGTGCACGGAGCTTAATTTCACTGTAACAGTCACATTTGTTGGCAATTGTCAGTCAGACCTTTCCCCTCCTCAAGGAAAACTGAAATCAGAAGCATATTTCTGATTGGAAAGGCAAACAGATGATCCTAACTAAGGTTAGCATTTCCTCTAAGCAGTAGAAGCGTATCAGGTACTCCTAATGTCATTCTGAAGTTTGTGAAATAAGGCAGCATATCAGACTATTACACATGCATTAACACCTACACACATGTAAAAATACACCTTTAAAAGACTTCAAATGTCAACTTTTCAATAAATAAAGTATTTAGTTTAACATGATGAAACATTATGTTTTCTTTTTAAGTTTAGTCTCTGTCACAGAAATGAAGTTTCAAGCAGCTGCTTTGTCTGCCTGACACATTCCCAACCTCCTTAATATTTCTGTGTTCATCTGTTCTAAGATTCCTTTGTTGTTTGTTTTTCTTTTATAACCCAGGATGCAGTTAGTTCTCAGCTGATAGTGCAACTTTCTGAAGGGAGCAATCCTTCTTCATAAGTCTGGCTGAGGCCAAAAATAGCTCTGTCAGCTTCCAACAGGCAGAACTTGGCCAAGTGAAATGTTTTAACATTTTATCAACTTAATGAACAGGCTTATTTGTAATGTGGACAACTTTACTGTCATTGTATGCAGACTGCTGAAGAGATTATGGAATGCATTTGTCTGGGAAATGATAAATATATAAAGAAACATAATTTTTGACCAAGAGGGCACTTTTCTTATACACTGTAAATAATTTTAAGATTAAATATTTTCAGGCCATTTGAAATAAAGAAGTGGCTTAATGGTAACATCTATAACTGTGAAAATACCTGAAGAAAGGAACTTCACAATAATAAATAACCAACCTTCACAACATTGAAATTTGCAATATGCAAAAATTACCATTAAAAAACCTCTACAACCAGTTTAAACATTATTATTAATGCAATACTGGAAATAAATATGCAGACTAAATATCTACAGGTACCTTTAGCACTTTATAGCACATGGGGGAGGGTTAAAAGTACAAAATAGAAAGTCTAACAGAAAAAAAGAGTGGGGATTAACAATTGCTTACCCTCTTTTCTGCTACCTCATCCTCTCCTGTAGACTCTTTGCCATCATGTTCATCTCTCAGGCTTGGCACATGTTTTTTGTGTGCTGGCTCTCTGTTTAAAGTTGTATATCCTACGTGTTCATAAATAGGATTTATTGTCATCTTGGCAATGTATTCAGCTGCTTTCGTTTCAATATAAAGAGTAATCAATCCATCTGTCACCAGGTCATGGATGGACTCAAAACGTTTCTCCCCAACAAAGTGCTTTCCATCGTAGTAGAGTCTGAAGTTTCTGGTTTGACTTCCAAATCTGCCTCAATGAAATGGGAAAGTTGTTTTTTTTTTTTTTTTTAAAGAACAGTAAGCAGAATAAAGAAGAGCAAGCAAGCCTTTGCAAACAATAAAAAACACTTTATCACTTCAAGCTGTGACTATGCCCTGTGTCTGCTCCAGACGAGAATGAAAAGCTCAACTACTACTTAGCACAGATAGGAAGGAGAGATCAACAACAACTGCAGATAGCCAAAACAGTGACTGTCCCAGAAGGAGCTGTTTGTTCTCTTATTTTTTTAGCCACTCCATTATCCCATGGAAACACTGAAAATTACTTCACACTCTATGGCTTTTCTTAGTACCTTATTACTGCATCGCCATAGTCAATTTGCTTGGCTTTGACATGAAAAGTTCTCATAATAGAGTCCTCTATTACAGTTGATCAATACAGAGTTTTGATGCCGTCTCGGACCTCTGCACTCCTGCTTGCTTGCAGGAAGAGGCCATTCAGGGTTCAGCTGAGCTGCAGTGCCAACAATTACACTGAAGCAGAACTGCTGCCAGAACTGGAGCAGCACAGGACAAAATGGCACAAGGGCAAACATTCTTTATTCCTGGCCAAAGGCCAAGGACTAACTCTTCAAGCTTTGTACAAAAGTCCTTCTGTGTTATGCTTGTTAAGTCCTGAGCTTCAAGCAAATCTTTGTAACATACAGGATATATAATGTGAAAGCTATCTGACACTAACCACTCTGCACTTGGAGTGGAGTAGAATTTCAATACAAGCTCTTAGCAGCCAAAAGAACACCAATTTTACCTGAATATGAGCATATTTTCAAAAAACTGTACTTAGAAGGTGCAACAATTTTCTGCCTAAAAGCAATCTAAATGTGTGAAAATACACCAGTGTTTGCACTTGGCAACAGCCAACGCATTTCCTGAGGAGAGAAGATGGAGGCAAGAAGCTGTTTTCAGGGTTCACTCCAGTGTTATTCCTTGGTCAGACAGCAGCAAGTGTGGCTGCTTAGAGTACTGGTCTCCTTGGGAGGACAGATCTCCCAAATAAATATTAAAAACTAAATTTGAAACTATAGATTGCTTTCATTTTACAATCAAATGCTTCAAAGGAGATGCTAAGGATCAAAGTAAATACTGGTGCTTTAGCTGAAGTGGCTCCTTTCCAGTGGGGCCTTGCCAAACAAGGAGAATCATAATTTTAGACCTTGCCTCAGGTGAAATATTGCACTCTTCTTGTAAATATGGGCAAACCTACTTGATTTGTGATACATGTTTTTTTTCTTGTATTCTGAATCACGATGCCAAACCTTCTCATTCCGCTATCAATAATCTGACAGTGACTGTAACTTCAGGAGCTGCTATTTTTACACTGAGTTTCAGAGGGCTCTCAGTAACCTGCATCTTGTTCAGCAAGAGGACACCATGGGTAGGAACTACCTAAGCATTTTACTACAAATGAAATGGTACTTCTGTGCATATTTTTATGCCACGTAAACTGAAAGTTCACTCAATCAAACTGAAAAGCAAGACATTACAACATGACATAAAGAAATACATTTTTACCAAATACTTATTTCATCCCAAGATGCAGTTCTCCGTGGATACATGTCATTCAGAAAGTAGAATGATAATGCCCTACGTTACAGCAGAAGGGTAGGAATATATTTAGGCTCATTCTTGAGGGCATTGTTCTATTCAGTGTAGTACATGGCAAACAAGCTTCGACCATGAGATGTGCTTCTTGCATATCCTCTGCTGTCACAGAAGTCAACATGAGCAAAGAATGCTCAGCACTTTGCAGTGCCAAAGTGATCAACCTTCACTGTCTTCTGCTTAAGTCAGTGGGAATGAAGCACGTGGAGCACACACAAGCCCTGTGATGTTAAAATTTGCAGGAGAACCAAATGAGTTTGAAGGTGAAGAACAATGGGCCTTAAATGACAATATGCAATAGAATTATTTTTATTAAGAGATGTAACAGGGGAACTGCTGCTTTAATCAGTAACAGATGTTCTGACAGCACTTATAGTAGAGTTTTAAACAAACTGAAGGTGACTTATTGCTCTTAGCTTCCTAGAAGAGAAAGTAATACACTAATCTTATAAAGAGAAGATAAGGCACAGAAAAGCTTCTCAGGGCCTATTAGTCAGTACACAGGGTGTCTTGATTTTAGTAACATCCTTCAGAGTCTAAAACAATGTTCTGAAGCACAAGATGGCCAAAAGCAAAGAGCAAGTTTTTAAAGTACTAGACCTCTTTCCATCAGGGTCAGTAGGTGCATGGGTGTACTCAGCTATGCTTTACTGAGCAGCCCCTATGCTCCCCATTTGTTCAGGCTGCTGTAGATAAAACAAGTGTTTGCGAGATACTACAAGGAATAGGATTTCCAAAAGTACATAATCTTTATCCTACTGCTCCTGACCCACATTTCAGCATGAGTATCTCATAGATAATGTTCCACAGGTTTAATTCTTCAACAGTACCCCACCATCTCCCTCATAAACCTCACAGACAGACTGAAACATTCTCCCATACATATCTGGGGAACTGCACATCAATTTCTTCTGGCATTCAAAGGTTCATTCAACTTTCTTGGTTTAAGCTACATATAGTAAATTTAACTATTACCAATTAAAGAAAGGTATTTAAACAAAGGAGTTACTCTGTGTCAGTGTGATAACCACTTCGAAAAGGTGCTCATGTATCAGCTGCAAAAGTTTAACATTGAATGGGTTTACCTTTATCTGATTTCCCAATTATTCCAAAGCAAACTTTTTTCCCTCTACTCTTTCGTTATTGGATATGTTGTAGAGAATTGTACTGTTTTCCAAATAGACTCCTATTAGCAACAAGGAGGAAAAAAAACCCACAGATCTCCAACAAATCAATGAAACATCAATCCCTTACAAAGTCTGCAGCATCTATGATGTCTCAGAATCCTGTCTTACTTCTTTCAAACTTATTTACATTACTTTCTGACTACACAGTGATACTATTTTGATCAAACTATAATATAAATTCAAACATAAACTTCCAATTGCAAATGATCAATTACATTTTAACCTTCAGTACCTTCAGTCTTACTTAAAATTATAGTTCAAATTTTTCCATAAGCAAGAATATTTCCTTATGCTTACTTTCAATAATATTGTTGCAGCCTGGTTAATTATACATCACTGTGGCAACTAAGTGGAGCCAAGATTTTGTATTTCAGCTTCCTGATGGAATCTTCCTAAGGCAAGTGCTAATACCGTCTGGCTTTTATTTAAGAAATAGAAAGCAAGGTACAGATAATGTATATTCTCTTTTGGTTTAAACAGGGGAACATTAGATGTTTTTCCAAGCAAAAGAAATAGACCTCTGACATGTCAAACAGTCTCATTGTGTCCACTGTGCATTTGTTTGCAAGCGGCAGGACTACAAATAAAAGACTTCTTTTATTCAAAGTTGTCTGAAAAGCAATCACTCTGTCTAGTCCCTTTGGTTGCCAGTAGGGCAGAGCGGATAACAACGTGGGAAAGTGTATTAAGTGGTAGAGCAAATGCGGCTAGTAATAAAGGACTAAGGAGTTGAATTAGGTATCATAGCATGAGAGAGACAGGCTTCAGACTCAGCCACCTACTCTGTATGCAGCATTCACTGATGGAACAAAAGAAAGAAGTGAAGGACTGAGAGCCCATCCTTACTTTCTTACCATCTAAGATGGATTTTAAAGTCCACATACAGAATTGCACAGTAGCTATTCACCTCTTTCACAGCATATTTTATGATGAGAAAAGTATCCAGACAAAAACATTACTTAAAATGTGCAGCTGCAACCAGAACACAAAGTTAGCACCCTTTGGGGTTACTTGTGTCCTTGTCAGTTTCAAGCAACTTCATACACTGAGCTGGGAAATCTTAAGTTCTTTACATGTGCCTGAAAGTCACTTGGACTTACTCTTGCCTCAGAGAAAAAGCATCTTAACATACTTCGTGGACAGAAGGCAGAAATTCAAGTGAAAATTAGGTGCCAGAATTTCAGATCTAGCATCTGAAAACTCTCAACTAACCCTGAAGACCAGAGTCTTGACACTCTATAAGAAGTGACAGAAATATAAGCAATCATGCTATAAGGAATGTTTCCTAATCATGCTGTGTTCATATAGGAAAAAAACAAATTATTCTACAGAAACTCTTTTGGCACATTTCCTTGTCAAAGAAGCACAAGTCTTGCATGCAGCCAAAACCTCTTCCACACAGTTATCCCTGAAGGTCTCCAGCTCCTGAGAGCAGCTCATTTTGGTGTTTGTTTTTTCTTATTATTATTTAATGGCAAAATTTCTTAGGATAGCCAAGGAATTATGGAGCTTGCCATCTTCCTGGAGTACTTGGCTGCCAATTATCATCATCTCCAAAACCTTAGCAGTTTTGGACACAAGAACACAGCATGCATAAATGAAAGCAAATGCTTTAGGGATTGAAAGTAAAGGTGAATTTTATACAAGTGAAAACAAAAAAATCCTTATTTTCTGATATGCCTGGGAAAGGTGGCAGAGCACAGTCACTATAGATTGTGTTCCCGTGCCATTTGGATGGGCGGCATGGCTGGCTGGCTGTTGCTTGATGAGCATTGATTAGGTACAAAGTTACCCTAAAACCTGATCAGACACATGCTCTGTCTGAATATGTAATAGTTTAATTTAGCATGGAAAAAGTGTGGTAACCTTCAGAACGGAAAACAAATCCCAGAGCTGGAACTGCTGGTTGTGTGTACCCCATGCCAATGCAGACACAACCTTCCATTCACTCTCTAATCAGGCTCAAGCAAAAAAAAAAAAACTCAGGGCTGGTGCTGTACCAGTAACAACAGTTTCACAGCAGTCTCTCAATTGAGACTGTAGACTGTTTACCTGCATCACTGTTTACACTTTGTTGTCCAAGAGGGAAACAATGCTCTTCAAATAACACACTGTAAGCAGCAGGCAGCTGCTTGCAAGGATGCTTGCATGGATGAGAGCAATGGCACCTTCCTGTGGATTATGAGCTCTTTCAGGGACAGCACAAGTGAGAGACTTCTGCTCTAGGGCATCAGCAGTAGATAACAGCTGCTGAAAACAATGAAGACTGAAAGTGTTATTAGACTTTGGTACCTGTGATGGTGTGCTTCACAAATAAATCTAACAACGGAATAAATCTAACAAAATAAGACATTGTCTCAATGTCTTATTTTACTTTGAAACAGCTGATTTACTTTGAAATAGCTGATTATTCACCATCTCAAACTCTGAACAGCTGATCATTAATATGCAGTAAAATCACTTAACACTTAAGATCACTTTTAATGTTCTTGATCAGTGTTAGATCATTTGAAAAGAATGTATCTGATTCAGAAAAAAAAGCTCTTGTACAGATGTATTACCTCTTCTTACATGCACGTTACATGCAAGTAATGTGCTTGCATGCCCTATTCGATTCAAACTTTATATGGCTCCCTGGAACTGATTTGATGATTGAATCAAAATCAATACCAATGGTTCAGACAATGTTATACTGCTTTTTCTACATGATGAAAACTCCATGCTTCCTGGGAAAAGACTAGCTGTAGTTAGTGATTAAGACACATTTGAAGTCTATATATCCATGGGAAAAAAAGCCTGATCTTCTCTTAAATGAAAGCAGTATTTGGAAAGCAGTGACAACATGCCTGGAATACACACATTCTGGAAATGTTACTAACAAGAATATTAGTAACTTTCAGTCTGATACTAAGCAAATAGTTACATTTCTTTACCAAAAATTTTGAAGAAATGCTCTCCAAAAGTAAATTTTGCAACGTGACTTCATGCTACTGACAGCTTTTGTATTACTTTATATCAGAACTGTATTTTAATTCTTCTAAGCTATCAACCCTCATCAGTGTTTGCTCAGCAAACTTCAAAATGTGTATGCAAATTTTACCCTGCCTATGTATAACATTTTCATTCTAGGTCATGTATGGCACTGTTTTTCTGACAAATTCAGAAGTAGAACAACATCAGATTTGTAACAGAAGTTCCACTGCAATCATGCACACTATGAAGAGAACTGACATAGCATAATGCTCAAACATGCATGTCTTTGGTCTCATGGCAGTTTTTCCTACAAGAGTTTAAGTTAATAGAGACATAGAAACATAGAACAGTTTGGGTTGAAAGGGACATTTAAAGGCCATTGAGTCCAATCTGCCTGCAATGAGTAGGAGCATCTTCAACTAGATCAGGCTGCACAGAGCCCCATCCAATATGACCTTGAATGTTTTCAAGGATGGAGCATCTTAGCCTTTTTGGTCAACCTGTTCCAGTATGTCACTATCCTCATTCTAAAAAATGTATTTCTTATATCAAGTCTAAGTCTACCCTCTTTTAGTTCAAAAGTTACTAATGACTGTCACATTTATTCTTTGCTTCTAAAGGTTTACTCACACTAAAAGTAACTTTCTCTTAATTTATCTTACTAAGACAATATGCATATTTTAATACAGTATGTCAAGGAAATCTGTGTGGAAGACATCAAGTGAAAACCCTAAGAAATTTTCCCTATAAAATAGCTTTGCAAGTGTAAAAAAGGGGTTTTGGAGAGCAGAGTGGACAAACATTGTTTTTGTTGTTGCTCCCATTTTGGTTTTGATTAGTTATGTACACTCTATATGTAATTCAAGGTCTCAAAGTTTATATAGATATATAAAAAATACCTTAGATTAAAAAGAACTACAGTAAGATTTCTGTTCCAGAGAGACTTTGTCAAACCTGATTTGCCTTAAACCACAGTTAATCCCAAATTTACAATAAAGGTTTACTGAACTTATTCAAAGCTATTACACAATTTGCTACTTAATTTGTTTTATCGATGTATTCTACTTCTGATCTTCTAGTAATTATTCACCACTGTTTTGTAAACAGTGATATTCACTAGTATACCCATCCTGTTCTCTAAAAGCTGCATTCCTTAATGATGAACAAGTATAATAATGCCAAATGAAATGGTTCCTGCATATATGATATGCACTATTAGGATTCTGGGGGCTACTAACAGATCATCAATAAAGATTGATACCTTTTCTTTTATTATCTTCTGTTTTTCCAGAATGCAATTTGTTCCTCCATGCAAGTGCAGCAGTAGGTGGGGAAGATGTCAATTTATTACAGAAACTGTTAAAGTTCATTTACTCATTTCTAGCTATAAAAGAAACCTAACACCTATCAAATCAGGAGGAAAAATGCTTAAGTCAGCTGAGGTACACCAAGTATAAAAGAGGTAGCAGGAACAGGAAAACCAGGCCACATAACATTTACTGCTGTCAGTGGTTTTAGAGTTTGAACAATTCATAAATGTTTTGATAAAAACAATTATGAGATTAAACAACAATGAGGCTATTTGTTATTTTGAAAGCATATTTATAAAGCTGAAGGATTTTTTTGCTTATTGATGAAGATCAGGAAAAGTAAACGGTTCTCCAAGCACAAAGATTAATAGACGTGTATTTCAAAAGCATATGAAAGAAGAGGCCAACCAAAAGGACTAACTTGAAGATATATTTCTATCTAGCATTTTCTAAAAGGAACAGAGAAAAGAGGCATTCCAATAGAACCTGCAGAAGACAGAAAAGATACATAACCTTTTGACAGGGAAGGGACAGGGGAGGACAGTACAATGTGCTATGCACAAGCATACACAATTCTAAACTGATTGCACTGCAATTTGAGTTTTTACTAATTCAACTCCAACAGTGCCTAAAAGCTTCAAAGTAGACAGACATTATACACCATAAAAATAGTACAGTACAATACAGACTCCTGCTCAGGAGTTGTGACCGGGGGTAGTCTGATAGATAGGATAAAACTTCCAGTTTCTGTGGGCCATTTTTACAAGATCCTGGACTTTTATACTGAACAGGCATATGAGACAATATGGGAAAGAACATATCCTCTCTAATGGAGAAACAAGGCATGGAAAACTTAAAAGCCTCAGTGAAGTCATATGTGAAGGCAAGAAGTGAGCTCAGATCTTTTGAGCTCCAGAGTGCCTCAACCACAAGCCCAAAGGCTTTACAATGCACCAGATTACAGTAGATCTTCGTGGTGCAGCAGGAGCTATATATAGTCAGAGGTATACAACATGGCATAAAATGAACATGAGTTATATACACTGAGCACAGACAACTCTTGGACAAGTTACCTAAAAGTTCACCACAGCAGCCAAGCAGAAAATATTCCTCTGAGAAGTGCTGAACTTACATGAGCAGGAGAAAGACTGCAGCAAACTGAATTGCCAGAGATAAATTAGTACTCTAGCCAAAAGAAAACAGAGATGACAACAACAACAGATGGGAAGAGGAGGGAAGGAGAACAGGAACACAGCAAGAAGACGTAAACCATAAGGAAAAAAGCATTCTAGTCTGTGGGAGGGCCTAGGTAGCCAGATAATTACTCATTAAGGTTAGCAGCAATTTATTATTCTTCTAAATACTTCAGCAAAGCTACCTCAGTAGTGTCCAGGTGCACTTGCATAAGGCAGATGACATGCAGGACACCTATGCTGTTTACTGGTAGTTGAGCCTCCCATATTAGTGACCAAGTAACAAAGTATGTTATTTAATATGAAATTTTACATAGGAAAGGAATTTCTTTTACATGGAAGATCATTTAGAGGCCAAATTGTTTTATTTTAGAGCAGAAAAGCAAGTTCTAAAATTCACCAGCACACTTTGCTTGGATTTTTCAGCTAGCAACCAAGAAATATTGTGTGAATATTTTAGAAAGGTTTCTAGAAACTGAATTCAGTCCTTGCTACTGCCAATCACTGCATTTGCAAATCAGGCAAAAAAAACCCACACAGTAGAAAGATGTGCAAAGTTTAGCTTTTAAAATGGTCTTCATAATTTTGTCTTATCCTCCTGCCAACTAGCATGATGTCTGTTTTCATGGGAAGGTGAAGGGATGCAGTCACCTATTGTCTGCTGGGTTCCTTCTCTGGATTCAGGATAAACTATAACCAAATTTTGATATATTCATAATTAAAAAACCATAATTCAGCTATTATCACACAGAAAGTTTGTTTCAAACAATACTTCTTTCCCCAGTTCCTCTCCAGTGTCCCAGACTATACAAAGAGGCTTTCCAGCAGAATGCAGATGCATAGTTTTAACCTCTGAATTCAAAAAGCATTTTGCAGATGTTGAGTTTCACATGCATAAGTAATCCCACGGCAATCAATGTATGTTCTGGAAGAGCACTACATGTGTGTCCCAAAAGAGCCCACTGAAAATGAACATTCAGCTACCAAAGCAACTGTCCTCTGAAATTAATTTGCAGTTCGTTTGCTGCAGTTCATTTGCAGCATTAATGGTCTAACAGCCTACCAATTATATTATGTCTCCTTTTAAAATATCAGTGGCTAGTTTCTTAAAGCAATTTCATAATGTAGGGAGAAAGAAGATGTATTGTGCAAGAAATTGATACACATGTAGCTGATTGTTTAAACTAAAGATTACTAATTTTTGACATTCATTTTGCCCCAAAAATTCTCTCCTGATGCCATGTAATCTTGAATGTGCCCTAACCCCCAAACATAAAGAAAACATGACTCATTATCATGGCTAACAATATTACCTTTTTTTAATTTTTAAAAAAATTTATGCTGCAGAACCTTATTTCAATTCATCCTCAGTATCACAACAATAGAATTTGCAGGAAGAGAAACCATGGTAACTAACTAAATGCACTACAGCAGATATCTGCTCAAAAGAACATGCAGTACCATCACACTTCAACGCCTACCACTAATACAATCTCTATCCATTTCCTCTTTATCCTCATCCTAATTATTAAATAAGCTCCCAACCACAAAAGGCTACATTACAAACCATGTGTTATTGTTACTGTCATTTGCTATAGGTCCTAGCGTTAAGCACTGTACTACTCTTTTGACATATTTAAAAGCAGATCTAATAGTTCCTGAAATTAAAGACTTTCAGTTCTTTTCATCCATTTGGAATATCTAATCAACATTACAATGTATGTTATATATTTTTATTGTCAGATACTTGCTTATAAGTATAGACATACATACATACATACCTATAATAATTTTCTCTTGTTAGTTATTTATTTTAAGCCTAAGGGTTGCAAAAACTTTTCAGTGGCATTCTCTTAATTTGTAAACATTGCTGAATTCTGCTGTGCCCTCTTTTGCTTTTAATAAGCTATGAGAAACCACATCCATGATTAAGTACAGGCATTAAATATAGCAGGGTGCTGGTTTGCTGCTCTCATTTGTATTTATGCTTCATTCTCTTTTATTCGGTGTCTGAACTGATACAATTTCATGGGCCTTTTTAGGCTCTGAACTTCAATATTATTTGAAGGACAGCACTGAATACCCAGCTAAATTCACACACTTACAATAACAGTTGTCATTTTGTTTTTGCTTAAGTACATACTTCTTCCTGTTACAAATTGAGAAATTTGTCTTCTGAAAACAAAACTTCTTTTGTTTCAAATTTAGATTTAAAAAGTAGCCTGTCTTAAAAAAGTTAGGATGGAAATTAATTGCACAATAATGGACAAAAGTAGACAAAAATAGCTCATTGGAAGATGGTAAAATGTAGCACATATTACAGTAACTCACTGGCAATCTTAATAGCCGGAAAGTTTCTTTGGGTAAGAATCACTTTTTCTACCTCATTAAAGAAGAAGAAATATTCAACATCTTCACTTTGAACTCAGTTAACTATTCCACAGCACTACACTAAGGCTATCTGACTGCCTCGATTAAGCCAGTAAAACCTATTATTTATCCTACCCTATATTTGGCCATTTAATCATTACTGGGCTGTATCTGTAGCTATTGCAGCTCAGGAACAAGATCTTTAGACCTACTAAAGTGAGTTCTGCGAAAGCATCAAAGCCTAAAGCTCCACAGTGGTCAAAAATTCATTTAGAAGGGTTTAGAGAACAAAGAAAAAGAACCTTCATGTCCCACTTTATCTTGAACAGAATGTGCAGTCCTTGTCCTGTCATATACAAAAGATAATCACTGAGTAAGAAAAAGGTATACTGAAAGATGACAGAGGATGAGGGTTATGGAATAGCTTCACTACAAAACCTGAATGTATAGCCTAGGACACTCCAACCTGTAAAGAGACTAATAAAGGGGACATGAGTGGCATGGAAAAGGTAAATGGAGATCAATTGTTCACTGTTTCTCATAATACAAAACCTAGGGAGCATCCAATAAAATTGTGAAATGGAATATTCAAGACAAGATTCAAAAATATGTTCACAAAGCCAGTACACAAAAAAAAAAAATAAAAAATATCTCCATCCAATTCAGAAAGAATAGCAAAGATAATTCTCCTCGCAAGTCCATGTACAGCAAATATTGAAAGGCTGGAAGAGCGAACAGAGAACTACTACCACATGCTCATCTTGTTATTACACTTTTCTTCCAGTGCCTGCTATTAATAGCTACTGAAGAGTACCAGGATAAAAACTGGTCCTTTGATCTAACTCAGTGTGTTCATAGAGAACTTGCTAATACAGTTAACAGAAATATAACTGAGGATAAATTCTTGCAATTACTCATACTTATCCCCAGATCTGCCCATTTTATGACTTAAGGCATCCCTTAGAGTAACTTAAAAAGCAGAGAGATGCAGAAGAGCTGCGTTAGGAGTAGAACAGTCCATAAAAGAACCTTCATGCACTAATTGCATTTGCATTCTGTGCATTTTGGCTGCAGCTGAAGGCTGTAGCTTAGTCCAATCTGTTCCGGATTTTACAAAAACATGTTTTTATAACTGTGAATTCTGTCTGCCTACAAAGGAGTTATGATTTATGATCTTAACAGTGTATTCTTTATCTTCTAGAAAGATTAAGTTTAACAAGTGCAAATCTTTAGTGCAGAGTAAAGACAATTTGAACATCTCTGGAGAATGCCCAATATTAGTACACTCTAGAATGGAATGAGCAATGAGGATAGAGATAGAACAAGGAAAATATTGTGTATTTTCCCCTATAATAAAGCCCTTTGTGAGGTGATCTTCTTTAATAGTTCCAGAAGATAAATGCTCACTTTACAATGTTGAGCTAGGGTTCATCAATCTCTATGAGATTTGTGGCATACAGAATGATGTATTCACAAATGCAATGCTTAGGCAGTCATAATAAGGATTTTGAGTTCTACCTTTATGTCTCACCTAGCTTGCTTTATAGACAAAGGTTTTTTTTAGCATTTTTTCTAATTTCTAATTTAACTATGTTAGAAAATTTACCAACATAGCAAACACCTAATGTTGAAGTTCATTAACTAAACCATAATATAAAATATATAAATCAAATGACAAACACCAAAATACCTTTCTTCTTGAATTGTCAGAACAGAGCAGATGCAGTGCCTTCACTTACTGTCCCATCCAACCAAATAATTAGACGAAACAGAACTACATTTGGAACTAAATCAAAACAACTTCAACGGCTGAAACAAAACACACCATTGAGATTTTAGACATCAGTTACAATAGCTATTAATAGGTATCAAATGTAGCATTCATACTGTTCCACAATGATTTGAGGAGTTGGCTGGTTTGGGTCCTCAGGACAAAGCACCAAAAGTTTGTTTTTTATCATTGAAGAAATGAAAACTGGAAATATTTCATTATAGAGACATCATGCCTCGCCACATAAAGTGTTTCTGATCCTGTCTGACTAAACTGCTCTTCACAACTGAGTGCACTGGGTTTTTCAGGATTCCCAGGCACACTGACACAAATGCAGAAGGTATCTGCCAGAGCTGGCCGTACTGAGCCATCTATACTAATAGAATTGCCTGCCCTCCAGCAGAAGAATCAGTAACTGCAAGGCAGGAAACAAGCCTGTCTCCATAGCAGCTGATCCTACCTAATGCTTCCACAAGACTTTCACATCTCGATGAATTGGGATTTTATGATGAAATCACACTTCATAGGTAGATTCCAATTTGTCCTAATCACAACTGACAGACTGTCAAAGACAAATAAGTCAGATGACAAACATGCACAGCGAGAGATAGAGTAGATACACTGAAATACAGGAACCAAGATGGAACCAAGTATTTATGCCGAAAGTCAATGGGTAGTCTCAAGCATCTAAATTTTACTCAACGTTTTCCATTTGCTTTCCAAAGCATGCCTGAAAAACAACCACAAAACGTGGATATTACATTTTATGCTTTGTTACTATGCTATTTATTGCACTATTAGATCACCTCTTTGGCATTGCTAGTTAACTTTGTGAAGTGCTGTGAAACCTATTCGGTGTCTGTTTCTTTATATAAAACAAACAGCTGACCAAATTTTCTTTCCCCCTACACCTTCTAAAGGGTAAAACAAAGGTAAAAAAGGAAAAGCAAAAAATCACATAGGAGTGATCTTAAAATTAACATGATTGTTTAAATAACAGAGTGACATTTACACCTACTATGGAAAGATTAAATTGATTCACACATCTAGAAAAGAAAGAGTGAAATCAGAGACCCAGGAGTCAGTTTTCCATTGAACTTGGAAAGGTTTTGCCCATACATACCACCCTACTCACAAGTTCTGTTTCTGGTCATGGACATGACATTCTGAAATTCCTACTAGGACTATCTAAGCTGCAGAATTACCTTTGCTATCTGGCAGTGTAGTGACACAAGCACAAATGATGGTCTCAAAATAATTCTATAAATTACAGGTAAAACTACATAAAATTATTATGGCAATAAGAGCAGACTTTGCACAGTCAGGCTGAACAGACAGACCACAGGAATTACCTAGTCTTTATGAGGTGCTACAGTGTCACCAAAAGAGTCAGTGGGAATATTGACTAATGGATATGTTCTGTGTATATAATTCCAGGGAAAGGAAAAATACAAACTGAGAAAAACTTTGCCTCCAGTCAGAGGAAATGCAGACTCCTGCTACACTTCCTAGGAGACAGAAAAAGAAATCCTACTGGAGATAAAAAAGAAATCCTAGCGGTAAAATTTCCACATGTGGAAGGCACAGCACTGCAGTTCACAGAGAACAGTCACCTAACATATGAGAGCAAAAACCCTCATTCGTATACAAGGCCAACAGCAAGCCAACAGAGCATTACTTGCTGTGAGATGGAGAGCAGACATCTAGACCACCACCCTTAATATACAAGTTGTTTAGCTAATGCTTAATCATAATGAAATGGCTGCAACATGCTGCAGTTTCAGATTCTGAGTTGTTTGGCCAGATGCTGAATTTCCTCAAAATAAATCAATGATAACAGCATTGCTATTATTTGAAACTGTTTCCAAACTGATTACCAACAGCCATCCATTCTCTTTTCTATTGGGCATGAAAATAGATTTTCTTGCTTTCAAAGAGGTTTTCCAGTTTGAAAGACATACTATCAGGCCTAAAAGAGACCCATCTTTTGACCTGCTGGACTGGACGAGCATTTGTAAAACAAACTATATCAATACATTATTGCCAGATGCTCAATAGCTTCATCTTTCACAGTCTATAGGCCTTGTGATTTCTGCACCATCAGGAGCAAGGTGCAGGAGCTTTATCTTCAAGCCAGGTGTTATAACAACTGTTTTCTTTTTAGCTTTAAAAGAATATTGCAAAAGCATTAGATGAAATGGAGTATAAGATTGTAATAAACAACAGAAATTTATTTATGCTGCTAATGCAAACCTGTGTAAATGACAATAATGCTTCTACTTGAAATCTTATTACTACAGAAACAAACATCTTAGTAAAAATATACCTTCTTTTCTGAAAAAGTAATCACAACCTATTATTTCAAGATATTCTTATTTTAATTGCAACCTTACTCTAATTATATAAAACTTTCAGTAACTGTATCTTCTCCTTCAATATTTTACCACTTCACTTAGATTTAAAACACAGCTAATAACTACCAACTTCCATCTGAATACTTCAGTGTATAGCCCAGGCCAAAATAACCTCCACTACCTTAAGGGTAATTAAACTATACAACTAATTAAGTTATTTTTGTTTCTGTTATTTCAGTTTTTTATTTATATCTGATTCACTTGCCAGAATTTTCAAAGAAACAGATCTATAAACATTGTTACTTAACAGATGTTCAGACAAAAACCTCCTGATTTATTGGCCGTTCCACAGAGCGACTAGAGAGAACTAATTGCTCTTTAGTAACAGTCTAGTAAGTAATCCAAACAGCAGACTAGTCAGGTGAATGCTTAAGATGGTTTTTATTTCTTGACTGCCTGCTCTCCCAACATCTATATGGTATCACATCTGTAATGCCGAGGGAGAAGGGCAAAATGAAGCAATAGCAGCAAGAACACAACTGCTATTATCCTGATGGTGCAAACATAAGGAATGCTAGCACTTAAGGAAGGGTTGGGGAAGGTTAAAGAGAACAAATCTGTAGCTAGGATAAAAAAGTACCATGCTCTAAAAAAAAAAAAAAATAATAAATTGAAACAATCACAAGGAAGTTCAAGCACTAAGGCCAACAACTCAGTACATTGTGTTAAATATTTTATAAACTTAAAGATTAAATATTAATTACCAACCTTAATGCCAAAGTGTAGGTTCCAAGTTGCCGTTGGCTTTCACGAATGAGATAGCTTCCCTCTGCAACACTTAATAATTGGTCAGCTTCCTCCCTTGAGATCATCCCATGGAATCTAAGGAACAGAGACCTTTCAAAATACATGCCTTTTTACTTTTGAATCACCTTTTCTTCTTCTTCTAAAAACCACCAACCATGGTAATTAAAAAAGAAGCAAACATAAAAATGACTGATTTGCAGGAATCTACAGCTTAAATTAATCTTCCTTTCTGCTTACACTTATAGTCACTTTAAATAGTTTAGAAAGGCTTCTATGAAACAGTATCTATGAAACAAGAATATTGCTTCTTAAATCTGCATTTATCAATTTAATAGATAGAAATAAGACCATTTTCTTCCGCTGGCTTCTCATGTTTTCCACCAGTGCCATGCATTCCAGCATTTTGCAGCATTCAGGGATATTATGGCAACTTGCTAGAAACTGGGAATTACATATCATCTCAGTAATTACCGATGTAATAACCTAGCAAGACTACACACCTTTTACCAAAATAAATACAAGTGAAATCTGCTTTGTTTCCCCACACTATATCAAAGCATCTTTACTTCAGCAATCTGAAACAGAAGATGCATATACTGTATGCTTATATTGTGTTTGTGATCCAAATCTCTTTTTGTCTAGCACACAAGCATCTTTTGCAAAAGTCAACTGGAAGGGGAGGCAGAAAAAGAAAACCCCTTGAAGAACAGAAACATATGTTCTTCTGACTTAAAGTAGCACCCAATGATACACATATCCATCAGAAACTGCGGGTGCAATTTTAGGCACACAAAAGTGATGGCACTGCAATAATAACCTGAAAGTGAGCAAGATACACTGCTGTAAAGCATAGAGAAGAAACAAAAGGCTCAGAGCAAACGCTACCTATTCTGCACCTATTATCAACCAATATGTCTGGATAAACCACTTTCAGAGGTGTATGCTACTTACTCTCTTCCATAATATTTGGGTCTGTTCTCTACCTAGAAGAAACAACAGAAATTGTAATGTTTCATAACAACTGAGCCCATACATGAAGTATACTGTCCATAACAAATATTAAAAATGGAAAGGGATATAAAGTGGAAGTACAGATGAAAATCACCTACTATCCCAGGATTCTCCCTGCATGTGGAATATAGGGAAACCAAAGGGAGGCCTTTGGGAAACACTGCACTTCTGAATGGCTTAAAACTGAGTAGGAAAGAATGGTCTGCTTATACCACATCGTTCTTGGGCTCTGCTAATGCAATCTGATGACATTAAGTATTGCTTGTACAAACTGCCAAAAAGGAGAAAAGAAAGATTCATTTCATGGGTGTAAGCGTACTATATTTTTAAGTGCACTACCACAGTGAAACATCTATAAAGCTCTTAAATTTACAAATTATTTTCCATCACAGAGCTGTTGGTGCCACTGCTGCAAGAAATCAATCCACTGCCACATAATCTTAGAGTGAGGCCTAAGTCTTTCACTTCTTGACTTCAAAATGTGTCATCTGCAATATCACCTAAAACACCCCAACAACAGGTACGCATGTGTTATACCATGTAACACCAGCCCAGCCATACTCTAGAGACCTTACAGTGTAAACAAACACAACATGAAAAGGTGATGGAACACAATTTGCCTGCTAGGTATTTCAGATGAAGTAACTCATTGCTAATGGGCCAGGAAATTTAGAGATAAGTGAGGAACTGCAGATCTCTCAGAATTATCTCTCATTGCTAAATTTAAAGGAGAAAACTCCTTGGAGAGTAAAATTCAACAATTACACAACCTGAACCACAAGAATACAAAACGATCCAGCTATAATAAAACACGAGATACAGTAAACTACCACCCGAGTTTCTCCTTTCCACCTTTTCAGAAAAAAGCCTACTAAAATCAGTGCTTCTCTACAGCTATCTCAGCAGAGTATAAAGATTTCACATGTCCAAAACAACAAAAAATACATCCCAGTGTACAGTCTAACAAACATTCTTCCCCATCCCCAGCAGATAAAAAGCTACTGGGATAGTTCATCACTTTTGAAAAATCATTCTATCACTGGAAAGACTTCTAATGTTCTAAAAAATTTCTTTTCCCTACATAACAGCAAACAAGATTTGACCAGTATGATAACTTTCTTCAAAAGACCTGAAGAGACTGGATCATTTCAAAAGATAAGGAAAGTCTGACATATTTTCTGTTAAATGTAGCCCATTTCAATAGGAAGATAGCAGCATGAAGAGAGAAAAAGTGAAAACATTTTATTGTTACAGAAACGTGCAACAATTTCTAACTAAAACCCTCAAGACAAGACACTATTCTGAGGCAGTTATTAAAAAAAAAAAAAAGAAACCTGCTGTGAATAAGGTTTTGCTCTCTGTCTATAGAGGTTTTGTATTTATCTCGGTGAATATAGTGAATTTATATGACAAAACTGGAAAATCTATACAGGCCAAAGCATTCCATTCTGGAAATGGATTAGTAATGTGACAGGGCACCTTCAGAGTACTTGCAAATCCTAAGACAAATTATAATATTATACTTTGTGTGAAAATATTTGAAAATGCAAACTGCCAGATGACTGGAGCAAAGCATCAGAGAAAAGCTCCGCTGGACTTCCAAGGCAATTGTATCTCAGTTTGCAGTTCATTTTGGTGGATGATAAGCTAAAGGGGAAAATAACCACTTCTGTTAACACTGAGTCTTTATTACAGTTTTACCAACTCGCAAAAAACTTTAGTACATTTATTTGTATAAGATTCAATGCAACTTGAGCCCCGCTGTTTTGGGGAGTGAATGGAGTTTTACCCATTTTTTTGTGTTTGGGGCCTTTTCTTTATAATAACTTTTTAGATTTATTATATTAGGGTTGTTTGACATCTAGATTGAATAAATACATTTAGACTCTAAGGCATCTCCAGAACTCAACAGGAGCCTTCTAATTCACTCAGAATTAGCTGGGCTACAAACACACTTAGTGCAGTCCATGGGACTTAAAAAAACACAGATACACTCCACAAACCAGATTTACCACTTAAGACAGTAAACACTGTTCTCCAGCTTTCTGTAATGCTTCCTACAAGTACAATCACACCGACTTTACTCATAGCAACTTTGGCATGAAAAGCAGCTCAGCATTTGTTCTTACTTTAGGTATCCATAGCAGCACCAGAACCAGAAGTGGGATGCGGCTTTCTTGGTCTTTTGCGTCTGCCTGGACTTCACAAATTTCTTGCCTGACTGTATTTATACAAAATGCAACTGCAGGCACCCACATATCCTCTGTGGGTGAGCACTGAAAGCCAGAAGAGTTCGGCCTCAGTCAGACTTAAGTGAAGGAGACAAAACCAAAACAACTATTTGGACTGGAACTAAAACTTACCTAAGAAAGGAAACACATTTTTAAACAAAATCAAAAGCATTAGCAAGAAAATGGCATTTTAACTAAAGCTGTTAGCTGAAAATACAGTGTAACTATCCTCTGCAGAGTTTTATTCTGATTTGGTGGTATTTTTGGACTAAAGTATTGGTGACTATGAGTAAAAGGCAGCCTTAGCTACTTAATTTCCTCTGTACGCAGCATAGATCAGTTAGATGCTAAGTCTTTTGACTTCACAGGACTTTTTACTTATGGGAAAAAATTTCCTATTGCTGCTTGTTTAACATGTGTTTGGCACAGTTTTAAAAATGGCTTCTAAATTAGGAAAAAAAAACCAACAAAAACCCTGAGATACTTGTTTCCAATGTGCTTATTTGTACAGCAGTCATGTAGAAGCCACAAGAAAGATTCAGGTCTCACTATGATTCCTGCAAGAAACACAAAGTCAACGAGATATCCACCACTGTCTCATTTCCTACTGAGGTGTGAAGCCAATAAAACCAAGTTTATGAACAGATAAATAGGGCAGACTTGGCTAGATCACCCATTGCTTTGGAAAACAGTTACCATAAAATTTGGGAAGTCATTTTGGCTGAATTCATACAGACAAAGTTATCTTCAAGAACAGCTCTAACAAGCACGCGCATTATATCACAGACTGGTTTGGATGAAAGGGACCTTAAATATATATGCTCATCTATGCTGTTTCTTGACTACTCAACAGAGGCCATTTTCACCAGATTACATAGAGATGCTGTTCAATAGGCTTGTTAACTATTACCACTGTATTAAGATGAAGGACCTATAAGAATAGGACAGAAAAAGACAGTGATTTTAATTTTCTCCATAAGTTGTCTGTTTGATATTTTTTCCTACATAGTTACTTGAATTTTTTGCATGGAGTACCTTCATACAGCAGTAAAGGATGCCCTAAATAAGTCTTACACATGCAGACATGTGTACATAAAAGATTATATGCACAACAAATACAAATTCCATGGAAGTAATACAATATTAATTGTACAAGCAACACCACAATTTCCATGTAAGCCTCATGCAGAAGTCAAGCATCCTTAGAATGTTACAGAAAGATCAACTTTACAAATTAACCTCACAGTGTTAAAAGCCTTGGCTCTGCTGCACCTTCACAATACAAAAATCTCAAGTGAATGCAATGTTCTCTTTATGTCAGTGTACTCCACTGATCTGTGCGTTGCTCTGATATGAAGCTGGTGTAACAGAGCAAAAACTTGAATTCTCTGCATTTGAGAAGCATTTCATGTTAAGTAGGTCATTCTGTTGAATACACCTCACACAATCAGGACCTGCAGAACAAGTGCCTTTGCACCTTAAATAAAAGCTTGGAGTTTTTTTTAAGGTGTGATTCTCAATTATTCTTTACAGAGTGCTTTTTCTCCTAATCATCACTCTTGCTAATGCCAACAACTGGAATACATGAGACAAGAGAAGCAATTTACTTGCTAATACCTTATCAAATTACATGCTGTTCCCTCCCACTGACCTCTCTGATGTTCTCTGGACCAAAATTATCTTCATAATATTTATGAATTTGTTTATACAGCTGAATAATTCAAACACTTAGGAAAAGATTCCACTTCCCACTGACTCACACATGGCTGCTAATAGAAACCCAGCTGAGAAAGAGCAGGTCACAAAGCTCAACACTAGGAGGAAAGGCTGAGGCCACAGAGAAAGTTTATACATGTTACTGCTCACTGAATATATTTTCACATCAAATGTGGCTCAGCTGCAACATTGTTCAATACTTCTAATGAAGAACAGTTTTTTTGCATTGTAATGTATTAATGTAGAAGTAGGAAAATGCACACATTTAACATTATTTCAATTTCACGTTCATTAGGTAAAATAAGCTTCAAAGACCTTTCTTACTATAGAAATAGATTCTTTAATGAGAGAACGTGCATTTAATATGCTCTGTTCTGCATGTGAATACCTGCAACTGACTGATTCATTCATAGCTCTATTTTATTTAGTTCAATTCTCACAGGTTTCTAAATCCTGCAGTATTTATTTCTCAGTTTCTACAAGGTTCATGGTGCAGACACAGGTTTACTCTGCACAATTCAAGAAGCTATTTTAAAATATGGAATGTCTGTCTTTTTTTGTTCAATCTGGCACAGCAAAGTTTTACACTTAGTTAAAGTTTAATATATGTTATAGTCTTGTTGTGGAATAAATTCATAGAAATATGACTTTATAGACACTACCATGTTGCATTTCTTTCTTCAGCGATGACAGGTCTTAGTAGAGTTTTTAGATTGCTTGTGGTACTTTTGCCAATCCCCTGCTGACACCAACAGACTACCTGTATATAGCACTAGACCAGGAAGAGCAATCTGTGTATATGGGGATGCAATAAGCTCAGATATCCTCCAAAGAGCTTGGATGATTAGCTCATGCAGGATGCCACATTCTCACAGTAAATTCACCTCCCTAAACCAGTCCAACTTTTCAATTTGTCACCTGTAAAAAAGCTAATAAAATTTTATAATTCATAGTATTAAAATTCAGTGATAATGAGGATGAGAAAATTATCGTGGTCAGTGTGCTTCGTTCTGAAGAAGCTTTACACAGGTGTTTCTACATTTGACTAGTAAGAGTAGGTCTATTGTTTGATTCTAAAAAGAGGGCAGTCTGGATCTGATCAATAGCTGAAGGATTCCAGCAATCCAGAAGCAGGAGACATTTTTAGCTTTCAGATACTGAATACACATTCCTATCCCTGCTGATTTGCCTGGATAGGAACTGATGGACAGGGATAGAGCAGTTGATGTCATCTACTTGGACTTGTGCAAGGCGTTTGACACTGTCTCACATGAAATCCTTGTCTCTAAGTTGGAGAGTCATCAATTTGATAGGTGGACCACTCAGTGGATAAAGAACTGGCTGGATGGCTG
>JASSUY010045349.1:29403-47696 GCA_032466535.1 Forpus xanthops
CTGATGACACCAAGCTCTGTGGTTCAGTTGATACGTTGGAGGGAAGGAATGCCATCCAGAGGGACCTTGACACGCTTATGAGGTGGGCTGATGCCAACATGATGAGGTTTAACCATGACAACTGCAAGGTCCTCCACCTGGGTTGGAGCAATCCCAGGCACAGCTACAGATTGGGCAGAAATGAGATTCAGGGCAGCCCTGAGGAGAAGGACTTGGGGGCGTTGGTTAATGAGAGAATGAACATGCGCTGGCAGTGTGCTCTTGCAGCCCAGAAAGCCAACCGTATCCTGGGCTGCATCAAAAGGAGTGCGACCAGCAGGTCAAGGGAGGTGATCCTGCCTCTCTACTCTGCTCTTGTGAGATCCCACATGAGATCAGAACTGTGTGCAGTTCTGGTGTCCTCAACATAAAAAGGACATGGAAGTGTTGGAACAAGTGCAGAGGAGGGATACAAGGATGATTCCCTTTGGAGGCAGGGAATAAAATATTTCATCCTATCCAGGTAAGCACTCTGTACATTCTCTATACAATCACAATCCTGTACTCAAGACTAAGCGCCTACAAGACTTAAGATACCTTGTATGTTAATGTAATGAAAAACCTTACCATAGGGAACACACAAAATAGAAGAGAACCTTCTTAATAATGTTGCAATCAAAGTAGAAGAATGGAAGACCTTCCATTTTTCAGAGCTGAGCCTGTGTCTTCTATAGATGTCTCCTTTTTATCTCCATTCCACCTTATCTGATGTGTCTACATATCAATATCCCTGCTTGGACCCTCATTAACAGTAGAAACACTGGTTATACCAATATTTTTTTTTGTACAGTACTTCTTGTAAAACTCACATATTTTTTTTCACTCCAGGTACATCTTGCTTAACTGCAATCAGCTCTAGCTATACCTTTAAAAAAATACAAATCTATCAAATCAACAATGGAAAACAGAAATGCTTCCACCAAAATCAGTATTTGATTTGTGTTAAATTTCTACTTTTTATATTAAAAATTGACAGACTACTTCATAGAATCTCATTTGGTCATTGGAAAAGATGACAGAGAAATGCCTGTTCAATTCTGTAAGGTAATCCTTCTTGTGATCTAGACTGTAAGCTGTTAATGCTCCTGACAGTCCTATGCCCCCCTGTATTTAATACTACGTCAAAGTGACTAACATATTTCAAAGATTGATTTCCTTTCTCCAGCACATAATAAAAATGCTTAAGTTTTATTGCAGCAACATAATAACTTTCAGTGGTTACTCAGTAAGAGATGTGTTTTGTAATACTGCTTAAGAAGTTAAGCCTACATTTCAGCATTTTTGAAATTGATGTTTCCCAGGTTTCTAACTGAAGCTGCAGGAGAGATGCAGTTGTGAGTAAAATCCTGCTGGCACTGATGTTTGGTATAAGTTAAATCCTCCAGCACCACTGCTCTGGAGAGGTGCTGCTCTGCTGGATGGTAGCTCAGAGCACACTAGCAATATGGAGTCTGCCCCAGCAACTGAACCAATGAGCAGATTCTTCTCTGTCACTGTATACCGAGATGCCATTGTTCCTGTTTGAATCTTTAAAATCTGTGGCCCTGTCTAGCTTCGCTACTAGTATTAATGAGCAGTATATACTACAACTCAAGTAACAGCAGCATAGGAGGTTTCATTCTTCCCTTTGTTGCTTCACTGCAGGAATCTAGCAGCAAGGTATGTATGAATAGGTGCATAGGTCCTCTGTACAGGTGTGCTCTTGATTCTTTGAATTTCTGATACAGAAGGAAGGAAAAAAGGCACGTTTCCACATATCTAGGAATCAAAGTCCAGTAAATTATTCTCAGGTATACACATTATATGCAAAATGCTTTGTAATTTGATTTTTAAGTTGAATGGCAAGAGTACCCCCAAGGCTACTTCATCTAATCATAGCACCAAGTATTAGGGTTGGGCACCATTAAGTACAAGATTGGAATTACTGGACTCTGTAAAACTGAACATTTATAATACCCACCTCGCGAGTGCAGGTTATTCTTCTAGGATGTGGAGCTTCCTGTTGCAATTGATACACTGGGAGAAGGCAGAAATTAAATTCTAGTTAATACAGAATCATTGTATAAGGCATTTTAACATTAAATATTGCTGTTTGAATAAAGAAGACTTTCTGCAAGATTCAATGTAAGAATACATATATCAAAAATTACTTACAAGTTGTCAGAAAAGGAAATGTTGCTAGCCAAAACAGAATTATTATCTTTACAATGAATTGTTCTAGGACTATGGAGTAACTAGGTCAAATTTCCATCAAGCAGATCAGAAAATGAATCATGATAACTGCAAATTAAATTCCATTAGACATCATATCAGGCTGCTGTCAGACTGTCTTCAGTAAGCAGATGGAGTCCCATCCTACTACGCTGGGCACATGCTCAGTCACCTGCAATATGTAAGGACTTCACAAGACTCACTCAGAACTTTGCAGAAACAAACCCTGTCCTTTTGCCACTGCTCAGTGATGACCTTTCTGAATGAAGAGAAAAATGGCATTTTCATTTGCAGATCTAAACACATCAGCAGCTGAGCAGATAAAAGAGTTAAGGCTTAAATTATGACATATATTTACTAGTATCTTATCCCCTCTCCCTTTTTTTTTTTAAATATATATTATCAAGCCAGAATAAATCTTAGGAGCCAGTTGTAAATTTAATGACACTAATGTGCAGATTTTCTAACACAATACCAAAGGTATTCTATCCCCAAAAGAGTTTTGTTTGGCAAATCACCTTCAAAATAAATCTCTCAACACTAAGATAGTATTTCAATATTACTATAGAATTGATGAAATGGACATTTGGAATTGTAATCTTTTAAAATTAAATTTTGTTTTAATCATTAGTGCTAACATCAAGGTCTAATAACATGTGCTGTCAGTCTTCTTCAGGTAATAAGACCAGGTGTCTATTTCACCAATAAGACTTGACTCTGATACACTTCTCATATGATCATAAGTCTTTTCCAGTGACAAATGCTGTATTCATGTGCTAAGTTACAGAGAATGGAAAAAACTGCAAGATGCCCAATGATACGGCAATCATAAATAAACTGGAAAAATTCTCTCCCTTCGTTCCAAACAAAAACCCTAATTTTTTTTCCTGATGTGGTTAAAATCAAACCTTGCCATTCTGTACTGATATTACAAAAATGATTTTTGCAAGTGATGAAGAACAGCACACTAGTATATAAAACAGTAATTTTCATTTTAAGCATAGCATGACCATTTATTTTGCCAGCAGACAGATTCCATAGCTTCTTGTGTAAAAGTCATATTTGATGACACTGGGTCTTGGCTGTATTTAAGTCCAAGAATCGCAGAGTCAAGTTCAAAGGAAAAAAAAATTAAAATCACAATGCAAATAGAGATTTCTCTGAATCTCACAGAAGAGCAGTGGAGACTCACCAGCAGCCTGCTGCCCAGAAACTGACTAAAACCTGAGAACAGTTTCCCACCTTCAAGCCAAAAATTTTCTGGAAGGAAATTTTCCTCCAGAGGCAGTCCTTTTCTGCTCTTCCAGTCAGAAGCACAGCAGGTAGACTAGTTAAGTTACAAAACAGGATACATATTCCTCTTTCTGTAATTGATGTATGCAATTGAAACTGTTCAACATCAGTTTCCTTGCTATAATTATTGCCATGGAAGTCAAACAAGACATCCCTCTTCATCTGTCATGAGATAGAAAAATAATCAAACCCCATGACTCTGTGCTTAGTTCCAAACCATAGGAAGTGTTCACCATGGCAAGCTATGATGGTATAGGAGAGTGCACACACACACGTCTGCATGGGCGCAAGCCTTCAGATCCTGGCAAGCTGCCACTGAAGATTTGGTATTAGAAAAGTTGGACTCTCCTGTTATAGATTATAGCATGGAATAAACCAAACAGGCAGTTGTTTCCCAGGTTCACAGAAGGTACAGAGCTGTGATTCACTGTTAATGCTTACAGCTAGGAGCAAAATACACAGATCTCAGTAACAAGTACAAAAATGCATTGCAGTCATGACTAACGATGTTTAATGCCAAGGAGCAAAGTGTCTCAGCTTTATCTTAGACCTCCACTGCAAGAAAAAAGCTTGTTCAAATCATTCTGTGAACAAATTCTTTAAGATTATGTGTCTGAGTTGTCACATGACAAGCTACTGGTATAATAAATGATGATTCGAACTGCACAGGCTTTGCCACCGGATTCACAAACAGACCAGGGTCCCAGCCATCTCAATTACGTGACAGCAAATGCATATGTTGGTAGTTATTAAAAACTATTCGAAGTCATCCAACTAAAGAAAACACTCAAGATGGACAAATTTAAAGTCTTCAGCCTCTTTTTAGGCATTGCCTTTCTGTTTTCTTCAATTAACACAGATGTATTTTAAGAGACCCTGACTTTCCTAGACTATTAAAGCATATGCAGTTTTGTCAACTCCTACATTTTTTACTACAAATTTCACAATATCTGACTATTTATTTACAGCCTAAGCTCTCTGAAGTTTCTTTTGACACATGTTGACATTTACAAGAAGTCATCTAATGCTCATATTGCATAGAAGATGTTGACCATGTAATTCATTATCACCTTAAGAACACAGAAATTGGAAACCAAATCAAATGGGAAGGCTGAGTTATGAATTTTAAGGCCTAACTGATTTTTGAATGAGTCAGGTTGACAATGGCAGGTACAGAACAGAAACAACTGACCTCTGTGAGCCATTAACAGAAGGCTGGTCTAGGTGACAGAAAAGCTAGTTTTCTACTGCTCATTTAATTCTACTACATACATATTAGCTGACAAAAACACTTGAATCTATTCTCTTACACTTGCTTTCTAATTGTGGTTTTCACCAAGCCATTAGGACCAATCCAAAATCTGTGACTGAAAGGAAACTCTCACTGCAGGTTGGAAATCTGTTTGAACTTACTACATTTTCCCAGGTGCATAATCTCCTCAACCTTCAGATAGCCACATTTTCACCAAGTGAAATATTGCTTGAGCGAATCCCCTTAGCCAGCCTCAAGACACCAAGCTTGGGAATATACACAAAAGAAAATGCAAATGCAAGTTTGATGTCTCTAAATTGCTAAGTATGTTAAACACACAAACATTCTGCTTTCAAAATCTGCTTTTAGCAGAAGACTCTTTCTTGTTGTGTCTCAAAATGTCTCACACATTAGCTTTTCTATCTAAAAAGAACAAGAATTTAGAGGTGAGATGCTGTAAGAATTATACTTTGCTAGGGTGCCATTTATCTTGTGTTCTCTGCATCTCCCTGAATCTCCATCAGTGCTGCCAAAAAACAGGTAATTCCTTTTGCACTGTTTGGTTTGGGTTTTTTTTTTGTTTTTTTTTTTTTAAAATTTAAAAATCCCAAGGTGTTTTTTTTTATTAGCCAGGTTTTGTGTGTTAGAATTTTTGGTATTTTTTTGTTTGGTTTGTTGGAGGTTTTAAATCAGGAATGAAACCCAGCAAAGATGTAAAGCTCCAAAGGAAGTGGCATTCTGATCTCAGGGCAAGGCGCTTGTAGTAGTGCCCCACACACTTGACCATGACAGCCTGCGAGGCCAGCTTTGTCTGAGCTACAGCATGCACATCTAAGAGAAGCAGACACCAGGCTGGCAGCCTGGTAGGAATCCAGGCCCTTTTAGTTAGGGCTTCAAAAAAACTGTTTCTGACTTGTTATGCCAGGCCAAATGAATGCTCTCAGTTTACCTCATCAAATTCTGGGGTAAAAATATTTATTTTGGGTTTTTCTAACCAGTTCAATATCAGCTCCAGTGATGCAAAGTACATGAGCACAGGAGCTCTAGAAGTTTGCAAGGATACCAACTTTAAGGCATGAGCGGAGTTTATGTAAGCCTTGGTCTAGGCAGCCAAACTAGTATAAGCCAGACCCACACAGGAGTGGGACCACTTATGTTGGTCAGGTAGAGAGAATCTACCCCTCTGAATAACCTTCATTCACTTGCCCTTGAGGATAAAAAACTGCACTCATAAATAAACAGCAAACCCTTGATGCTTCTTAAATTCACATCCTGATGCGAAGAAAAATGAGTCTTTTTAAGCACCCAAATGAAACTTTTTCATCTCTAACATGGAAAAAAAAATTAAAGAAGTCTTTTGAGATACTTACAATAAGATTTCCAAACAGGTGGCCTGTATTCATCAGTATCTGAAAGAAAAACAGCAGATCATAATGTTGTGTTGGAAGCATCTTAACACAGAAATAATCCTGCAGAAGCACTTAACAATTTATTAAGATTAATACTGAACCTCGGTCCTAAAACTATTTTTTACTCTCAAAGTTCAGAACAACCTGTTAAAAGCTCCCCCTCCTTACTTAAACCAAAAAGATAGAAAAGTATTTGCTTTACTCAGCTAAAATAAAGACTACATAAATGTATCTGCAAAATGGCAAATGTGTAGATTAGAAGCCAGAATACTGGGTGTATAGTATATGCATATTATATTACTATGTGTATATCCATAAACTCCCTTTTAAATTACACCAGAAAGATTTTTTTTTTAATCTCAATTTATATTCCAATAAATCAGTTTTCATAAAATTTATTCCTGCCATTAGCTTTTTCCTCTTTTGGATAGCAATTAACAACTCCTAAAATAAAATCAGAGTATGAAAGTACTATAAAATATTTTGCAGAAAAGGAGAGGGTTGTTTGTACTGAGTAGAAGCTCTACTTGGAAGCTGTCAGTATGTATTCATATTACCAACATATTTCTAATCCAAACATTTTAATTCTCAAATAAAATAATAATAAAGAATCCTAGTGTTTTCTAAGTTCTGTTACCCTTAAGACTTACTGACAACTGATGTGACATTTTAAGCTCAGGGCTCTGCTGCAAAATTTGTCTCTGATCCACTGTTTTACCACGTTGACTGGCTCCAATTTTGATGTTACAAGTTACTGGGGCTTTGTGCAAGATGCTATGCTTATCTGCCTTCAAGCTGATTGGAGTTATTCAGTACTCATTGCACCATGAGTCACAAGCCGAGACAACTATGCAGACAGCCTTGCTGTTTGAAGCCTCTTCTCACTGCAGCATTAATTTCTGAGCTCTGTTTTCAATTGTCTGCTCACAGGAACTACCTGCCGCATTCAACAAACCCCTAATTTCTAGTGTTATTATGAGGTCACATAAAAGTGAAGTAATCTGAGAAATTGTTGTTTGAATTTTGGCCTGAGTGGCATCTCCACTTGACAGTCCTTTAAGCCTCCAAAACTGAGCCTGAAGCTAGGAAAGGATTTTGCATTGTCTCCCCTCAGGATAAGCAATCTGTCTCCTTCATGTACTTGCTATACTCTATCTCTCCCACCATCACGTCAACATATCTCTAAATTAGAGCTTAGAGGACTGAGGTATTTCCCAGATAAAAGTGGCACAGACTTGCCAGACTCCCCAGCACACTCTCTGCCCTCCTTGAGCTATCATTTTACTCAATGTTTTACCGCATGTTTCAGCACTATGCATGAAGAGGGTGCAGTCCTTATGGCACCTTGGCGGCACTGGGTTTCATAATTATAAATCTTGATGACTTTATTATTACAACAGCACTTGGTCAAACTGCCATTCCTCAGAATATCATGGGGTTTGATCTCTGGAAGGTCCTGCAGATGCACTACCACATCCTGAGGATTGGCCAGAGTACCTCAAATCTGCAAAGACCTTCAGTGCTCACACCACTACGGCAGTAAAAGAAAATCAGCAGCAACAGATGCAGCCATGGTTATTCATTCCTACTTTGATACCTTTAATTAAGGAAGTGCAAGTCGATTCATTCCAGAGGCATTGTAACGTGATCCCTTAGCACTGCCATGTCACGTGGAAAAAGAGCAAAACTTGTAAGTAAAAATAATGGGTTTAGTCCCAGAAGACAACTCTTGCCCCAGTAGTTGAATTTTCTTTCGCTGTAGCCTGTTTTTTGGCAACATATGCACCAGTTGACTTTACAAATAAATAATCTAAGTAAAGGACAACACACACTGTATTTGTAAAATATGAGCTGACTGTTATGAAAATACAAATATCTTGGCAGCCTAACCTATACTTGCTTGCACTCTAGCCGTATAATTGTTACAACTAAGGGCAGCATGATTATAAAACTGAAAAGCAACAATATTTGTGCCAAACAAAAAAAAAACCAAACCTTGTTAAAGTCAGGCAAGAACAGCAGTAACTTTCTTATAACAAACACTTAACATTCAGAAATTGAAAGGAATGATTTATGTTATGCAGCTGTGCACAAGGATTTTGTTAGAAAATCAGTTGGCGCACTTTATTGCCTTTACAGTGTGAGAATACCCTCCGGCCATCCCACATGAGGTAATGAAAAAACAAAGGTCATTTCTATTGTGATTTAAAAAAGAGAGAAGTTATCTGATATAAAGTACTGTAGCAGCAAGTACAACGCACTAACAACCACAAAGCAGACGGCGTGTGGTGTTTGTTCTGTGCAAGAATGTTTCTAATACTAAAACCACCCCGCTACACAAAGATAAAACAGAGTAAGCATAAATATCAGACCTGTCTGTTAGTTACTTGTTTTTAAAGATTAATCTATGTGGTCCCATGTAACACATCATCAGTATTTTGAAGTCCATTTTTAGGAAAAAGGCTTGATTTTCGGAGGTTACAGGTTTCCACATACAGCATCTCCAACTAGGAATCCAAAGTACCAGAAAAGCACTTCAAGGCATGACAAAAAACACACAGAAAAAGCTGAACCCAGAATACATTTTCTCACAGACGCTGCACCACTTTCTAATTAACGCAATAAACTCTATGTTGTCAGTTCTCAGGTTTTTCTACAGCTCCCATCAGCACTGTATCTCAGCTCTGCTAAATGCTTCCACGATAAAATAATTTTCCACAAGCTGTGCATCATGTTTTATCTTAACTGTATTTTCTGCATTAAGTGAGATGCAATTCAGCTTAAAGCTGTTCTTCTCCAAAGGGCACTACAGAGAAGATAAATATATGAGCTGATGCTACCAGCTCTGGCCAGATGTGATCCTATCAGCATTGATGAGACTTTTGCCAGCATGAGGGCACTCTTATCAGCAAGGACATTTTATATCAGGCACACTGTCCATGTAGATAAATCGCAGTTTCAAACTGAGACCAGTTTCCAGATAACAGATATTGGTGCAGAGTAGTCTCCCTAATTTTTAAAAATGAAAATGTTTTATCATTTCCCATTATCACAAACAGTGACAGGGTTTTTAATTCTTCACAATTTTGCTCTGAGTAAAATGACATAAGATTTTAATTTTACATAATAAGAGAGTTCTTCAAATTCTCTAGCCTGAATCCATACTGATACCTAATAATTTTCCAGCCTGGAACAGATCAGAAAAGAAACACCTGTCTGGCCAAAATCTGTACATTCAAGCTCCTAAATAAACCTGTTATAATATAAATATGTATGTTTGGGTAAAGAAAAGAGTAAGAATATCCTGAACTGATGTATCGCTTGAAAAATCCCACTAAGACTCAAATATATAAACAAGGTTAATGGCAGGGGAAACAGGGCCTCAGGACACATGAAAAGATATTTACACTCCTTTACCCTGTAGAATCACCTTTCTGCTCTTGAACCCTTAGTAAAATCAAACTTGTCTTTGAAGCAACATCCTATCACAGAGTCATAACAGCCAGTGCCTGTAGTTTGGGCATGGACCTACATTTCTTACCCAGCGTGATAGGCTATGTGTCTCTCTGCTTCTCCAAGGGCAAGGGGCTTGCCAGCCCAGCCTTCTCCCTTCAATGGACAAGGACAGGAGTGCTCCCTATTTCTTAAACAAGTCTCAGCATTTTCTTGCCATCTTCCTTCACCCCAAACATGCTCTCCTCCTCTCTTTCTCAGGACTTTGCCTTCCCCCAGTCTTGGCAATCTTCATATGCACACAAGACCTCTCCCTTCACCCTTGCTCTCACTGCTGTTTTGCTAGAACTGACCTACCTTAGCCAACTCCAGCTGCTCAGCATCTCCTTGTCAAGCCATCTCTTTTCTATTCATGGAAATTTGTCTAAATACAGAGAAAACTGAAGCAGAAAAGCCCAGAACAGCACAATGGGCAGCTTCTGGCAACAGCCTCATTACAGGCAGAAACGTCACAGTAAAGCAAGAGTGTTGCTTTCCGAGCCCAGCGTGCCTCCTTTAATTAATTAATTACACCAATTAATGAAAGAAAAAGGAAACTGTATCTTGGTTCACGACCATTGCTTGGTCATGAACCATCTGTAATTAAGAAGTGAAAAGCACAGAGGGATTGTCAAAAATTCACACTTGTGCAGAAAAGGGTTTCTGCCAGCAGACAATCACACAGCCATTTTGGAGAAGCTCATATACAAATGCTAGGAGAGCATTGGAGATCTTTCCACAAACACAAATGTCAGTAACTGTGACATTACAGCATAGCATTTCCCTTCATTATCTTCCTTCTTTCTTATCCATTTCCATTTTATCTCTTACATAAATCTGGACAACTGTAGTGCTTTCGGAGTGTACATTTTAACTGCAGACATGAAAACTGTTACTATTGCCTCAAACTGTTTAGAGTGCTTGTCTCTGTGTATTCCTTTTATAGAAAGGATAAAAATGTTTACCTCTGCTTGAAATGGTTCTTTCTCACTCCCCACTGAAGAACAGCCAGCTCTAGAGTACAGCAGCAGCAGCTTAACTATGCACTGTAACCCCATAAAGCAATTTGGGACTTACTGGGAGGTTTCCTGTAGAAAATTCAGTTTTATTTTTCTTCTACTGTATGTCATTCCCTGCAGCATGGTCATCTGTAACATCATGCTGGAGATTAGTTTATCACTGTCTGGGAAGAAGTAATCAGCTGTCTGCTGACACAGCAGCTCTTGCCCCAAACTTTGATTTTATTTGGCAATATCCCTATTGAACACAGGTGAGGCCTCAGATGGGGAACCGTGGGGAAGAGGCCAGTTCTTAGCCATGCAAATCTAACATCAATCTGATTGGGAGAGGAAAATATAATTTCTCATTTTCTGAACTGATTTAGGGCCAAAGAGTGGTGCAAGTCATAAATAAGAGGAGATGCAAGAAAGTATAAAGCATACCTCTGTAAGCTTCAGAGTATGCACTAACCAGTAAGCATTAGCATGTGTTTTAACAGGCTAATCTTGCTTTGTTTGGCAGCAGCATGTGTTAAAATTTAACTTCTGGGGGGATGCACAGCAAGTGGATGTGGCCACTTGCTGACCCATACAACAGACCCTTTCTTGTGTCCAAAAATCAACTTCTAGAAAATTCCTCCTCTGCCTCAAAATCTTCCTTATTAGCACCTTCCCTATGCCCAAAGGATAAAAATCACTTAACTTACAAAGACATAATTTATTTGCTGGTGAGACTCTCAATATACAAAACCAGTGTAATTGAACAGAAAATGACATTTCATCTCTGTTTTTCAGAGTAAAAGTGCCAACAGCATTTCAGAAACTAAGCTCAAACCATCATGAAATGTTTTAAGCAGGAGCCAAGCAGGCCCTAGCGTTAGGGCTTTTATGCATTCCAACCAAAATAAAACTGAAACAGCACTGAGGTAATTAAAAGATGAATACAGCCACCGCCCTCGGCAGCAGTTATAAAACAGATGGGCTACAACACCATGCTTTCAGGGTAAATAAGAGAAGCTGATCATTGGCTATGGCAGCACCCAGCAGCGCTGGAAGTGTTTTGCAGAAGCCCCTGTGCAGCTGGCAGCAGGAGGAGGGGAAGGTGGTGGCAGGCAGCTTCTGGAGAGCAGGCAGCAGGGCAGAGGGTGAAGAGAACAGCCAAAATATCCCTGTCTATTGCATGAAGGCAGGGCACACAAGAAAGGTCCTTTGTCACTCCTAGATGAGACCTAGGGATCTAAAGCCTCTTTCCACCCCTCTTCTATGATTTTGATAACAGCAGACAATAAGTTAGGTCTGCAATTTAATGACGGTTTGTAATGGGACAGCGGGCAGAGGCAGAGTCTTGATGGGAAGAGCATGCGCTGTGCATGGCTGCCTGCCTGTCATACAAGGTCCTATGAAAACCAGCCCAACCCTGCCCTGGCAAGCAGTGTACCACATACAGTGTCAGCAAAGGCTGCAGAGAAGTTCATTTCAGCCAGTGCTTGGTAAACAAAAGAGAAAGCTGTGGTCAATCTCTCTTGCTTTGCATGAAATCTTTTCTTGGGAATGAACACTTCTTCAGCATTTGGGTCCTCCACATGAATATAAAAAGGGAAATGATCCTCTGGTTCAATTTTTCCCTCTCTTCGCCTATCTATAGCACAGGGACAACAAATTGTTTCTGACAAAAATACCTCACTGGGTTACAGCACACATTAAAAAGATGTCAGACAACTTTTCAGTATATTTCCCTTCTGTTCAATAAAAGCTATTAAATTGTTACTTCACAAAAAAATGTTGGGGTTTAAAAGTGACTAAATAAATAACAGTAGTCAAGAAAGTAATGTTGCTCTCTAAAAACAAGGACATTAATTAACAAGAACCTGATGGCACATGTGGCCTGGGCCCACAAGGAAAACATGTAGCATTTCGCAAGTAGGGCACTGCAGAATTTCCTCTGTTTATGGGAAGATCCCTTCAGGGCTGAGAACACCCCAGGCAGTGAACACCACGTTTTCTCTCAATTCCTAAATATACAACATACAGTATGATACTCAGCAACGATGACTGTTGAGTCTTTGATGCTACTTTAATGTTCTCCTTGGCACATGTTATCCTTGACACATGATTTCCTTTGAATTAAGAAAAAAGCTTTGAAAACTTTCAGGCATGTCAAGGCTCTTTCTCAGGCAGGCAGGCACCATTACTGTAAGGAGCTTTAGTGCAAAAGCTTCCAAATAAATTACCATCTATTTTCTGCACCTTCTCCAGGTGGAGAAAAGATGCCAGACAGGCGTCCACTTGAACACGGAGGTAGATGTTAAGAGTTTATCATGCGTCCTGGCTATGTGTGGACCCCTAGCTCTCCCAGTGGAGGCTTGCTTGCTCTGAGCCTGCTGTGCTACTGACACAACCACCCTGCTGCAGAACTGGACTGGGGTAGTTGTTAAGTGCTAAACTTAAGGCCAGCCTGATCAAAAAGACAAATGACCTCTAGGTCCAAAAAGGAGCTACCACCAGCTTACATCATCTGTCTCCTGCCAGCGGATGGCAACTCACAGGTAGATTACAAGTAGCCTGCCCACCTGCTCAACAAAATTGTTCCTGCTCAGCTCCAGAGAAGCTGGCACAGAACATTGCTCTGCCACTAGGGCCATCCATTCAGAGGGCAGAGGGATCAGTCACCAGTGACAACTCTTCATACACAAAGTTTTATTCGTTTGCCTTGACCTTTGGCAGAGGTAGCTTACACTCCTTAATGCCATAAAACCACATGAGCATGGTCAGCCTTGGACTTTTAAAATTAAACTGTTTGAATTATTTAAGCAAGAAAACAGCTGAATGTATTTTTGTCATATTTTCCAAAGGCATTCCCAAGTAGGAAGACAACAAGCAATACAATCTAAGGGAAAGATGCAAACCAGTGAAAACAGGCACTAACAATGAAAGCACCCTTGTGGCTGCAGGACAGCACTACATCATACATACCATGCCCCAGGATTTTTTTAATGGTATAAAACTTACTTTCTCTGCTCCTTCATCCTCACACGTTTTTGCGCTATACCACTCCAAACAAGTACAATTAGGTTTCTAATTATTACTGGAATAAAAATGATTAATAAAAAGCTAGTGTGAACAATGCCCCAGAAAGCTAAAAGGGCTACTGGCATTTCTCTGATGTCAGTAAGTGGGAGATAAGAAAGCACTCTCAGCAAAACAGGCTTAAATAAGGGCATGATCTGAATAACTGCATCAGTCTTAAGAGGGAAAGAGGGAAAAGATCACACTACTATTCCTTGTAGAGACATCTGATCTGGCAGCAATAAATTCTGGGGTAAAGCTTCTAACGGGGTTGAATGAGAGCCCCATTGGAAACAGTTAGAGTTCAGTGCATTTTATTAGCAGGTCTACTATTACTGCCTCTTTATGAATGATGGGAAAATTTTAATGAGTAATATTTTGCTTATCACAAGCACTGCTGCTGTTAAATGAACTCATCTTTTAAGTGATTAGACCAGGTTGCAAATGATCTGTTTCTAGATTTTCATTTAACCAAAGCATATGTTCATTTTCCCTTCTTTTTGCCAGATAAATAGTTGCATATGACTACATGAGTGATGACAAATAAAAAAAATTAAAATCCTTTATAAAAAAAAAAATAGTAATTCAATTTTAAGCTAGAATTTTCACATATGCAATGATAAAACAAGCAAAACACAGCTGTTGTCCTCTTTGTCTTGACTTCACTTTAATGGAAGGGTGGGCAAAGACCCTCCCACAAAAGTACTGTTAGCTTACTGCTTATGAAAAGTTTCATAGCCTCTAAAATAATTTCTTAGTGTTGCTGCAATGAAGTTTGGACTTCAGAGGTAAAAAGATGACAAGTGCCACCTTGTGGGCATTTAATAAAGACAGAACTGAATGTTGCTCAGCATCCAGGAGGGTGTCAGCCTTCAAGCAGCCTGCAGTCAATTTTCAGCACTTCTGATGCACTGATGATGACCATCCTCATCTCTCAAGAAAGCACAAACATGACAGGAACTGTTACCTGACATGACTCTGCGGGTTAGCTCTAAGTACAACAGAGTCAAGCCAGCAGCTGTCTGTAACACCATGATTTATATAGCTACCAGAGCTTTGGTAGCTCTACCGACTCATAGGTATCCTGAAATGTCTGGTTTACACAGTAAACTTCTGATAATGCTGTCAAAATCAAATATGCCTCTTCAGTTTATCTATTTCAAAGAAAAACAACCTACAAACTATTGTTTTTTTAACTCTGTGAAAAAACTGACTGTGGCTGGCTGCAGATCCAAAGTGCTGAGATCAATGAGTTTCTCATCTTCCTTAATGGTTATTGGAAAGATCTTTTGCAAACTAATTTTGCAAGTCCAAAACTGACAGAAATATGCCTTTATTGGATGAAGAGCATTTTTTACATTTGACAATTTGTCCAGGTACCTTCCATACCAGTACAGCAAAGTCTTGGAGCACTTCAGAGTAGCATCAGGTAACACAAGGTTGAACGCTACAATCAAACTTCCCTGGTTTGAATCCAGACTGCTTATCACTAGAGACACTGTTTTGATCATGGTCAGCGAAATTGTCTTGGAAATCTGAAGAAATACATGTCAAGGTTACTACTATAACACTGCTCACATTCGAACCATAGCAAGGTGTAATACAAGAGAAAATATTCACCTTTTGATATTTACTTTCCTATTTTTTTTTTTCACAAATCCTTCTTTGTCTCCTTTTTAAAAGTCTGCCTGCATAGAGACTGAGCTCATTTCCCATCACTTGTTTCCCTGCTTCCAAACATTAATAATACCAACAAGGGCACATTGGTTTTACTGTAACTTCAAGCTAGTGAGAACCATAATAGCCACAGCCTCAAGGCATTCACAAAAATATGGTTTTGTCCTGCTTCTCTAACATAGCCAACAGGAAATATTGATTGGAGCTTGATGACACAAATCAGTCACCACAATAATGAAAAAGAACAATATGATATGGTATAAAAGTGTCTTCTGGCAGTAAATTAAGAATCTCGCCTGAATAAAAAATCCACCCAGTCAAGGCTGATCCTGAATAAAGGACAAGCTTTCAGGCACTTTTGAAACACAACCATTACATAATGCCCCAATTTGCTGAATGGGGAAACATATCACCAGTCACTTGGTTGCTTTGAATTTGTTTTTCTTTTTTTCCACACATAGCCCTGAGATAACGAAGAAACATTCACTTTCCTGCTCTAAAATCCACTTTTAAATAGAGCCTTGTGGTTTTACCAAAAGCTGAACCACAACAAAAAACACAATACTGACCCTGCCTCCCGATCCATTAGTAAAATTCTGCTGAGAACTTTTCCTCCTTGCATTTTAGACCAAGATAGATGCTGTACACTTATTAGCCTCCTGGGGGAAAACGAAACAAAACAAAACCACCCATTAGCAGCCCAGGCTAAAAATCACAGTCACACGGAGAAAATTAAGAACAGATCCAATTTCTGACTGCTGTTATAGCTGCCCCCAAGATGGACTTGCATGTTCCAAAACACATCCCTCTCTGTGTCAGATGGTGTAATGGATGCTGTTGGCTCTCTTTCCCCAAACTTCACCTATTTAAATTCTTCGACCATCACAGCTATAACAAACCTATTACGATTCTTATTACAAACAGATTTTTCATTTTCTTAAACAGTCATAAATAACACACACCATTGCTCATGCAAAAGTATGGCTTGTATTTACATCCTTATTTCCAGACCAGATACAATACATCAGCACTCATGGCTGTAAGGAGGACACTTTACCAAGTAAAGTACTCTAGCCTGGGACCATGATAATTTTTTCTGCTGTCATGAGGAGATTCCTAAAACACATTACTGTCAGGGTCACAGAAAGTGAAACGGACACAACGTTGTGGGATGCCTTTTCTTGAACTATAGTTTTTTTCTCCAGAAATCATTCTCAAAGGTGGTTTAGCAGCTCTGAAAGCACTGGGAGGTTTTCTGCATGGACCCCATTTGCCCTCAGCTCCTTCTGCATTTGAGAGGATGAAAGTAGAGCAGGGAGCTAGCAACAGGCCACTGGAAGGACAGCTGAACACAAAGGTTTGTCAACACCCAGTGGGAACGGGAAAGCTGGCTGGAAGGCTTGATATGATCAACACTCAGAGAGAACCTCCAAGTCCATTTCTGGGTAGCTCCATGTGTTTCTATCCCCCTCCAGGAAATTTAATCAGATGTTTTTCTTGTCTCTGTTCTGAAGTTCTTGCTTCTTTTTTCCCGCTAATTAGAAGAAAAACAAATTGGTTCACAAATAATGGAAACTTGGGTATATTACCTCTCACCTTACCATGGCACTGTGTGAAATAGGATGTTTTCAACGATTACTACCTGTATTTCTGGGATATCGATGTATCTTTTCTGGAACAGACATCCCATGAGACATGTCCACAAGTGAAAAGCAGATTTTGCCCTACAGAATGAGATCTCTAAGCAGAAAATAGGAACAGTTACTGGCAAGAGGAGAGGTCCACGTAAATAAGATCATTCCCAAGTCTTGCCAACCCATTAATTTCTCCAGTCAGCATTGCCTCTCTAGGTAACAGCTCTTTTGGTGTCTTCAGCTCTGCTCTGACTTTATAAAAAGAATTCTACCATGGCAACTGACAGCACAGAAGAACACACACAGACACAGAGAGAGCTCTAGGATGTGACAGATCAAAAATCCAGTTTATAGCACAGCTATACACACATGAGCTCACCTCTGGAAATACTGGGATAAGTTTCCTCTCCTCTTGTGTTGGGAATGGTAATTTTTCTTTACATACTTGCAAATACTTACCTTGCTATACTATAAATGTTATTTCTCAGTAAAAAAGTGCCTAACATAATTCTTTTACCATGTAAATTTTGGTATTAAAATAACACGCAACACAAAGTTCCTGAATGTCTTCTTCCAGGAAGAAGAACCATTATTCTATTTTCAAACACTTCCCTGCTTCTATTAAACCAGAGAAGACTTTTTTAATGCTTTCAAGTCCCATTTATAAATATACTCTTTCAAGAAAATGAAAAGGAAATCAGTAAAATTAATTGCTCTGCAAAAGCAGTGCTTCTTTTCTTGGAAGGACGTACCCATGCGTGCATATTCAGTCAGTAACGTAGAGGCAAGGAAGAACTATATCCTGTTTGGGGCTTTTTTTGTGGGCTAGTTTTTGTTTTTAATGAAAAATGATCCAAGATTGCACCGAAGCACTGTGTCTAAATTCATATGGAAACCATAAAGAGAAAGGAAAATATATAGAAGACTGGCCCTAGCAAATAATTATCAGCAACTTTTATAGTCTGCTCTGGCTTGTATACATAGAATAGAAGAGAATCATAGAATAGTTAGGGTTGGAAAGGACTTTAAGATCATCTAGTTCCAAACCCCTGCCATGGGCAGGGAAACCTCACAATAAACCATGCCACCCAAGGCTATGTCCAACCCGGCCTTGAACACCGCCAGCGATGGAGCATTCACAACTCCCCTGGGTAACCCATTCCAGTGCCTCACCACCCTTACAGGAAAGAATTTCTTCCTCAGATCCAATCTAAACTTCCCC
>JASSUY010045350.1:5459-16347 GCA_032466535.1 Forpus xanthops
CTCTGCCCCCTCTGGGTTGTGTCACAGCCCCCATCCCCAGCAGTGTGGTGGTGGGGTCACTCTGGGCTGCGCCAGCGCCAGCACGTACCTGTGTATTCAGGGAAGCAGATGGTCAGAGGTGATTTCTTGATCTTCTCAGCAAACAGGTCTTTCTTGTGGAGGAAGAGAATGATGGAGGTGTCGATGAAGAATTTGTTGTTACAGATGGAGTCGAAGAGCATGAGAGATTCGTGCATGCGGTTCTGCAATGGGAGCATGGAGGGAGGAGAGGGGAGACAGAAAGGCAAAGAGAAAGAGAGAGTTAGAAGAGAGGAGAACATCTTTCAGAACTGAAAGGGTTAGGAAGCAAAAAAAAAAAATCTCTGGAATAAGACAGTGGTAATTGTGAGATAGTTACAAAGGTGGAGGAACTGAAGCACTGCTCTCCTGGGCTGAAGGACAAGACACTGCAGCGGTTGGGGCAGATCCCTGTGGGGCTGCTCCAGCAGCACTGACACCTGAAGCTTCGAGGAAGAGCAGAAAACGCCATTAGCTCACCACAGGCCTCACCTGAGGAATGTGGAAGAGGCCTGTGTCTCTGCTGGGGCTGGGCACCCCTGAAGCATCGCTTGCAGAGCCTAAAGCAACGACGGACAGCCAGGATGGGGACTCGGATGGCGGGAGTTCTGCCCACTTGGGGTGATCCCTATGGACCTGCCTGGAAGTGCACTTGTGCCAGGCGGTGCCGTGTGGTCAGACTGGTGCCGAGAGGTTGCCCTTGGCACGGAAGGGTTTTAGTACGAGCACAAATAGAGGCAAATATCTAAAACCTGTCATTTTAGAATTGTCCTTTCACATGTGGGCAAAAGTCATTTAAAACTATTTCCCCTCGTGCTACAGAAGTTGTTACCAGAGAGGGGTGGAGAAGAGACAGGACAGGAGTGGAAGGAGAGGTTGTCCTGTGTTGAATCAGCTGTTGCAGAGCCCCATCAACTACTTTCATGCTTCACTCAAGCTGCTGCAGGGGTTCTCTGCAGGCACATGCACCCACTGTTGTGTGGAGTTGCTGCTGGACACGACAGGTACAGCTCCTCAGGAGATCTCAAGTTTCCTCCATCATTAACTTAGGACAAAGAGGAAGCCACTCTCTTCTGCTCCTGGGAGAATGTCAGGAGCCATTTCAGGCAGTCTGTGTGGTGCTCCTGTTGCACGTACCCACCAAGCTCACTATTTGAATGTGCAAAGCTTCTGGTGCAGAACCAGGACTCGGAGCAGTCCGAAGGTGCTGGACCCACTGCGCCCCTCTCCCCAAGCCCCTCCTGGGGTCCTGGCTCTGTGGCCAGCTGCTCACATGGGGGTTTATCAGGAAAACCCTTGCATGGAGCAGAGGGCACAGAGGGTGCTCAGCAGCCGCTGGAAAACCCACCTGCAGCAAATGCCCCCCAGAGAGAGCCACTATTTATAGGTGCACCAAGGGTGGTGGCAGTGGGGCTTTTGGATCTGCCGACGATTCAAGACAGCACACGTTTCCTAATGAAATGATGACCCAATTGCACAGCTACGAGTTTTCCATCAGTGTTTTATTCGTGAGTCATTCTATTAGCTACACTTCAACTGTAGCGTTTGCATGCAAAATTTAGCAGATGTCTCATTTAGTCTTGAAAGGCTTCGAGATTACACCCGTGGTTCCCTGACAAACAGCAGCAAAGGATGGCATCCCTCACTGCATGTTCAAAAGCTTCAGGACTTTGCTTTATTTTTATCTTTTAAAAACAAAGAAATAAAAAGCCTTGTTCATGGAGAAAACAAACTGGCACAGAACAACATGGGTTGTCTTGACCTGTGGCTGATGCAAAAATACAGGGTCTTGAGACTTTCATGGGAAGGATCCTGGTGTTTGTTTTTTTTTACCTTGTTCATCCCATGTTGTCCCATATATGCACTATATTTAAATAAAGAACTGAGGGTGTTGGAGGAGCAGCTGAAATAAAGCATGTACCCAGGGAAACGAAAATCTCCAGTGCAGGGAAAATAACCCTGATGACCTGAACAGGAGGTTTCCAGTGTAGAAGGTCTGGGCAGGCTAGCGTCCATGGAGGCAATCTATAACATACCCCTATATGAATATGCAAAGAGCAATCCTTTTCCTCTTGGCCATCAGTTTTTCTCAGGGCTGGCTTTTTAATTCAGGTCTGCAGGATGTGTTGTGTGGGAATACGTTAGAGGATGTGTCCAGCTGAAGTTACATCACTGGAAATCAGTGAAGCCAAGAGGAACCACAGTTAATTTTCCTTTGCTGAGCTTTATAGGAATTTTTCTCTTGGTTTCTTCCAGTTCTTTGCTTCTACTTTACTCCCCAAATAATGGAAGATCGTGGGTGGGGCAAGGGACTGCAGGAGGGGAAGGGTAATTTCAAGAAGCCAAGGCATAAAGATAAACCATGGTGAAGTTGTTCTACTTACAAAGAAAGGGGAAAGAAAATTCCACCAAATACTTACATAAAATTTAATTCCTTTTGGTCATACAATTTTCAAGTTCTTGACTTCCAGGTGCATGAGGCTGTGGCAGACAACTGATGTGCATGTATGTGCACAGAGCAGACGAAGGGTAAATAACAGGCTCGAGAAGCTGAACGCACTCAAGGGACACACAATAAAGCCACTCTCACACTAGAAAAGAGCTGGCACTTTATTAAGGTTTTGTAACTAATAAATACATTACAGACAGCCAATAAATTATTACAGTAACTAGTGCTCTATTAAACCATGGACAGTCACTCTTCATACAAAATTACAGTTAATAGTTTGGGCCATCAAACATGCAGGAGAAATGGTTCAGCGGGAAACCAGCAAAAGGAAAATGGTGGCAGCCTCCGGCGATCCTTTGCGAAGAAATGTGGTGGGGAGCAGGGAGGCCAGAGCAGGGTGATAGTCACTTATCGAGCTGAAGGGGGGGAAAGGGAGGTGAGGAAGTAGGGCTGAGGATGTTAAATTAGGGACTGGGATATTTAATGCGGCAATGGTTGGTCTTTAAGCAACCCTATTTGAGTGCCACAGGGTTGCTTCTGCACCGGCAAAGCTGGTGAGACTTGGGCAATGCTGAAAATTGTGTTGTTACTCACTATGATCCCCTCTCCCCACCTGAAAGAGGGGGTTTAGTCCTGGAGTCACCTACCTGCACTATAGGACAGTCAGGATTTGCCCAGTGAGAACTAGGCTGTCCTCCCTGGGAGGTGGCTTTGCCCTATCTCGAGTCCAGCTCCTTCCCACTCCCTCCGCTTGCACGGTGCTATCTGGGAGGCTCTGGTTCTCCTCCTCTTATTAACACATCAATGCTTAAGGCTTCACGCTTGCTCATGTTTGCCAGCCAGCTTTTGCAGCACAAATAAAGATCTCACAGGCCACTGATTTGGATGTGAGTAGTCCTGTGAGAAGTCCCTTTCCATAGTCACGTTCTTAGTGTAACGTCTGACATAGGTCACGTACCTGTATCTACCAGCATCAGTTGTCTGTGTCATTGCAGGAACTCAGAAATTATAACAGACACTCAAGTCTTGGGGTGCCTGGGGAGACTGTTTCTGCCTGGTCTCTCCTCCAGGGTGGTGGAGGCAAGATTGTGGTCTGCTCTTTTGTGCCACCCAGACCACATTTTTGCTTTCTTGTGTGTGCATTGGGGATACAAGTGTCTGAGGGGTGTGGGTGGTTCAGGATGATACTTAATAACACCATCTTCATTGACCTTGGCACCTCTGGCATCAGACTATAATGAGTGTTCTAGTCTTCTTGCAAATGGTGGTGGAGTTTTTGGTTGTAAGCCTGAAGACAAACCTGGCCCATGACAAAGACACAAATACACTAGTACTAAGCTTCTCTAATTGACTTTGACAAATGGTCAGACTTGTTCCCAGGAACTCAGCAACTCTCCCTGGCTCCAGGAGCTTTTTTGGCCACAAACTGCTCAGACCCACTGCAAAAGCTAACAGTGCAGGGCTGGTACCTTTTACAGCATCAACTGCAAAATGCCCTGTAGGTGATGTCTGCCACCCACAGCTGAACCCTGCTCCTTGTCAAGCAGCGACTGGGCAGAAGGGGATGTTTTGGCAAAAGGACATCTATGTTCCATCCTAACCTCCTGGGATTGCATTTCTGGCCCAAGAACAAAGCCTATTCCTTTGCAAGCGAGCACTGGGCCCATGCCACAGTAGATTAAAACCACCAGATACATTTCAATGTACATTACATGTAGACTGCTGTCATTAATACTTTTTGTATCCTGTGAAAAAAAATCACACCTACACAGGAGGCATGGCAGCCTCCTCCCGAGGCTGCTCTCCCCTCTGTGGAGGCAATGGCCGGCCAGAAAAACTGAAGGCAGGAAGCTGCTTTGATACAAAAATCCTGAGAGAGATCTAGCTGGCAGTGTTTCTAGTGGGAAGCCAGTGGGCCCACAGGAGGGCAGCAGCAGCGGGGACAGCAAAGTGTGAGCAGACGGAGGGGCAGATGGCACGGCCAAGCGTTCCCGCTGCCCTGCCGCTCTGCCAGGCTCCTCGGCCCTGGGTGAGAACCAGGCTGTGAGCTCTGTTTGCTCTTTGAAGTGTGCGGCTGTATTTTAACGTGTGCATTTTATTGCTAGTTCTCCGGACAAGCGCAGCCTCTGCATCCTCCCAAGGCGCAGGGCTCTACAGCTCAACCTTGCAGCCTCATCTATGGGCTTGTTTCCAGGCTTTCCTTGTACAGGTTTCTCTGTAATTTGAATTGAACAGTTGTTCAAATAAACGAACAGTTGCGCCTTTTTTATGCATTAAAAAGTCATTAAAAAATGAGTCATAAAAGCCTCCTGCATTTCGAAAAGGGCATCTTTTGCAATTTCCTACACTATCTTTGAAGGGCAGCAGGGTGTGTATACAGCTGTTTCAATTCTGTGCTTCTAAAATACATCCCCCATGCCCTCGTATGATTTCTGATGCAGCTGTGCCAGTTGCAACATCCCTGCTATGCGGAGACTGCAAATTAAATACAAGTCAGGGACTCTGAGGGTCTGAATTCAGAGAATCCTGATTGCAAAGCATAAGGGGTCATGAAGAAAAGGGTTTTTGAAAGTAGGCAATGTATTTCAAGGTCTTCTTTCTAGGCAACTGCTGCAAGGATTGCTGGTACTTAGGAAAAGCACAGTGCAAAAGATTGCCTGCAGAAGGCACATCTGTCAGAGAAGGCTTGGGCGCATGCAGAAAGCCAGCAGTGAGTAATGCTTTGGCAGGCGTTCTGAAGACAAAAATCTATACATGGCCATCAAGTGGGAGAAATAGTGGTGTTTAACACTGGAAGCATTTCATCTTCCAAATGTTGCTTCCAGCCTTTGTCAGTGAATCCTCATAACACTTGTGTGAGGGAGGGAATGTCAGCAGCAGCAGCTGAAATGAAGCTTTAGGCATACAATATGCCAAAGAAAATGACAGAAAAGGCTTTGTGTGGCAACATGTTCTCCTCTTTTTTTCCCTTTTCTCAGGAGGGCGTTGGACCTCTCAGCCAGCACAGCCAGACATGGATTACCTGAATCCAGCCTAGAGCACGGCACAGGCACTCCAAGCCATCACTGGTGACTCCGTAGCATCTGGCAGAGTTTGGGGTTGAGTTAATTTAAATTATCTTTACCAAAATTTTCCTGTAGGCTCTATGCTGGGAAGTCCTGAAGCCTTGGCTTGATGTTGCCTGCACTGGGAACAGCTTCTGTTACTTACTCAACTTGGATAAAATGTCACCCACAGTAAGGGGTGGGAACTGGAAATCTCCAAAATTCCATTGCTAATGATCAAACTCTTCTGACAGAGCTTAACATAAGACTTGCCTTACTGCCAGCACAAGCACTGCACTCTGGACCTAGCAGTTATATACACTTTATGTACCTGTTCTGGGTTCAGCTATGACAGTTACTTTTCTCTCTTGCAGTGGCTGGTGCAGTGCTGTGTTTCAGCTTTAGTCTGAGAACAGTGCTGGTAACACACTGATGGTTTAGTTGTTAAGTAGTGCTTACTGATTGTGCATCACTTGTGCTTTCAGTACACAAAGTGAGACCCACCCCAGTCAGGGAGGAGAACTTCCAAAAAGGACTGCTGTGGTTTAAGACCAGCTGAGAACTCAGCACCACACAGCCGCTCACTCAGTCCCTGTTTCCTCCTGCTCCTGGAGGGGTGTGGAATCGAAAGAATGTAAATCCTACAGGTTGAGTTAAGAATAGTCCAACAACAAAAATATAGTAGAAAACCACTGCCACTAATAACAGTAATGATTTGGAAAATAACAGGTGGAGACAATATAAAGCTAAAAAGGGAAAGGAAAAAAAAAACCAAACACAAGTGATGGACAATGCAATTGCTCACCACTCACTGACCAATACCCAGCCTGACCCAAGCAGTGGTCGGTCCCTTCCAGGTAACTCCCCCACCATTTTCTATACTGGGCATGATGCGCTGTGGTATGGAATACGCCTCCAGCTAGTTTTGGCCAGGTGTCCTGTCTCTGCTTCCTCCTGGTTTCTTGTGTCCCTCCTCACTGGCAGTATATGAGAGACTGAAAAGTCCTTGATCAGAGTAAGTGCTACTGAACAACAACTAAAACATCAGTGTGTTATCAGTATTGCTCTCAGACTAAAGCCAAAACACAGCACTGCACCAGCTACTAGGAAGGACAGCCAAACCCAGGACAGTACCAAATATAACTAACATGCAGCTTTTCAGACCTCATTTTGATACCCAGAGCACATTGGGGTGCTAGGTGTGACTGGTGGGACCTGGCCACCCGCATGGGATAAGCTCCAGTAGCATACCCATCCCCCTGCAGCTAACTGCCTGCCTCTCCTGTGGCAGATGCACCATCTCATTGCTATTGGCTAGCCCCTTCCAAGGAACCAGGCAACTGGGCAGGTGCTTCCCACTGGGAATCCTTTCCTTCTTCCCACTGACTCTGAAAATCCTGAGCTAAACCAAATACAATGACATGTGCAGGGCTTGTGATCAGTGTTCCTTTAGTTTATGGTGGCACAGCAGTGCACTGGCACTAAAAGAAGTTGGGAGAGGGGCTGAGATCTGGGAAAACAAGACGTGCAGGCAGGATGTGGCCTGAGGAGCAGAGGGACTCCTGGCTTTGTTGGCTGAACAGTTCTGTGTGGGGGTAATGCCACTGGAGGTATTTTAAGGCTGAGATGGCAAAGAGAAAGGCTGTACTCTGTTGTGCCGGGCAGGGGAGGCAGAGACCTGGTGTTATTGCTGCTAGTGTCCAACAGAGCAGCAGCAGGCCCTCACTGTATAACAGTAAAGACAGTTTCATCACTGAATGCTATTCAGGGGATTACTGACACAGCTGCCAAATATACTGGCTGTGAGCTGGTTACAGGGTGAAAGCCACCTCATCTTCCTATGCAGGCCACCCCTGAGTCCCAGGGTGCTCCTGCTCACCTCCCTAGCTGGGGGTTTGTTAAGATACCCCGTAAGCAGTGTTGCGGTAGAGTGCAATCTGACAGGGACTCTCCTCTGGCTCACTTCACTCCCTGCTCTCCTGCTGCCTCAACCTGCCCCATCTCCCTTCTGCAAATTCTCTTCAAGACTGTCTCACACCCCAACTTCTCATGCTGGTCCTCTCCAACCAGCGCTACCATACCTGCTCCTTTCCCTCTCAGGAACTGGAAAAAACTCAGGCTTCCTGAGACCTGAAGAATACCTCTAGCTCAGCCTCTGAAGAGAGGACAGATGAACTTGTGGCTGCCCTGGAAAGACTCACTTTTTCCAGGATCATTGAGTGTAAGAGAGGCAAAAAAGAGGCAGGGATAAGCACTGCCTATCTGTCCACATGTGCAGTTAGGCCCTGAGTAGGACCTTGGAGGTGGCTGTCCCACCCAGACACCAAACAAGCTTTCATGGTTGACTTCTAAGGGTCCCTCCATGCTCCTGGAGGTGACAGCTCCATCTCTTACACTCTCCTCTGCCTTCACCCCAACAGTACCAAAGACCTTGGTGATGACAGGCAGATGGCCACACATAACCTAGCACAGCCATGTTTGTCCTCCTTGTATCCCCGCATTTGGCTGTGCTGGGCACTACACTTGCTGTTTCCATACCTCTCCCCCAGCCTTTCTTCCTCTCCTCCCTCTCTTCCTTGCACTTTTCCTTCCTACTCTATCACTTGCCTGAAGTCAGCTCCTTGAGTTCTCCCTTGTCACTACATGGCCAGTACAAACCATCCCTCTCACTTTAGATACTGGTGAAGGGATGTCTCGACTGGAGACACCAAATCTGGAGCTGTCTCTCCACGATTCTCAGGCAGATGACACAGGCAAGCTATCTGCTTCTGCTCAGCCATGGAGGCTCAGAGTGCAAGATCAGGCTTCTCAAGGGTATTTAGATGCAACAAAGAGCTGCAAGGGTCCTGCACACCTTGCTGCCACCCAGGCATGGTGAGGTTTCCCAAAGCACCTCTCTGCATTTAAGCTACTTGAAGGTCAAACTCTGCCTACAAAAAGCCAGGGCTAAATAGTTTTGGTGCACCCCAGCATTTCAGAGCTGAAGTTTGGAAAGAGATGCTACGTGTCTGCAAGAGCATTGTTTGTGCTGGAATCACTTAGGCTGGGAGGTGCTTTGAGAAAGGTCCCTGGGTCTTCAGCTGGCATCCCTGTGCATGGGATCCCCATCAGGATGTCATTTATAGAGCATCCTTGCTGCCTATGCTCCAGGGGTCCAGGACCAGCTGCCACTGCCCAGCAGCTCTGTGGCATCCACCAAAGTTCCTCAGAAATGGGTTACTGAAATCACTACACATATTTTAACATTAATTTAGAAAAAACTGAGGTAAAACTATTACCGGCAATGAATGCTTTTAGACAAGGCTTAGTAGGTTTTGTTACTGTGTCCCTCTTACTCAGACACCAGCAGAACTCGATATAGCTGTTTCACTTGTTCAAATAGCTGTCTGAGAAAAAGGAGAATATACAAATCCAAGCTGTGGTGACTGCATTCAACACCAACCCCTCTGGCTTTTGGATAGGAACTGGAGCCATAAGGTATCCTCAAAATGATCATATTGTGTCTAGCACTTCCCAAAGAACTAGTGTTAAAAAAAGTATATATAAATAACCAGAATCAAAAATATCCCCTAATTTCAAGGAAAAAGTTTCGGTTCCAAACTAGACTGTTGCTGACCAGTATTTTAAGGCTTTGATTTTTTTCTTTTTTTTTTTTTTTCAACTGAAGTATTTTTGGCATTTGGCAGTTGAAATGCACTTTGTGGGCAATGCGTTAGCTCCCTCTACAGCACTGTGAATTGAGACGGAGGAGTAGAGAGAGGCAGCAAGGGAATGAACCAAAAATAAACCAAACCAAAGTAAACTGGGGCTGGGGAAAGTAGAACTTGCTGCAAAGTTTTCTGGGACAGAAGGAGTGATTTATGGATTTCCTCATCATCCTCTGAGGAGAAAAAAGAAGAAAGAGAGAGGACCTGTCTGTAGGACTGGAGGATGCTCCTGGTGGGTGTGAGGGAAGGAGGGAAGGAAGAGGGTGCTTTAGTAGAGTCCGCAGCCCCGCAGGTTGTTGGCAATGATGACATCTGTGACGGCGTCGAAGACGAACTGGATGTTGTTGGTGTCAGTGGCGCAGGTGATGTGTGTGTAGATCTCCTTGTTGGTGGACTTGTTCTTGCTCTCGTACTGAGCCTGGATGTAAGCCACCGCCTCTGTGAATAAGTTTGGGCCTGTAAGAGAGCCAAGGAAAAAGAGATGGTTAAAGCAACCTCATAACCCTAAATCTGTAGGGTGCCTGCAAGCATCCTGTTATAGGGATATGGGGGATTCATAATGAGCTGCTGCAACCCAGCCACCCCATCTCCATCTCAGGGATCTGGCCAGGCTTGCCACAAGGGAGGAGATGCTCTCTGACTGCCAGCTCAGCTGTATTTTTATTCTGGGTTGCTGTTTATAGTCTACAGAGCTGAAATGAATGAGGGAACTGAGCATTAAACAGACTGTGATGGGGAAACCATCAGAAATTCCAAATCATGATGACAGAAAACAGAAGAAACCTGCCAGCAATGCAGCAAGTGCTTAACCTGGTGAAAGGCTTAGCTTTTGTTTCATTTTTAGACTTTGTTACTATATTTTCAGCTTTTGGTGGAAAAGAAGAGCTAAAATGTCCATGAATTGAGGGCAGTGTTGGTAACTGCGTCCTCCTTTCCCTGAAGCACTGTTGGTAACTCTGCCTTCCTTTCCCTGAAGCACGAGAAGAAAAGGACATGAAAAGATCCAGCCTGTTATAGGGTGAAGTGGGGCTTTCTCAAAGAAAATGACACAGTGATAAATAATATAAAAAGAGCCTCTTTTTGAGGAATTAGGATCACAGTATGGTCTGCTGGAGCTGTGCCTAAAATCATAACATGAGGAGCTTTTTGTTGTGATGTATAGCAATGTCTATGCCAAACCCTATTAACCATCAGGTTGTGTTAAAAAAGCTGAAGAGCAGTCATGCAAAAGAGTAGATCCTTTCTCATCTGTCCAGCCTTGACACTGGTCACACACAGAGCTCTGCTGGGGTACCTGCTTTGGTCTGATACACTTGGTTTCTCAGGCTGGCCTGGAATGCAGCCCTGGAAGGCTCCGGTGCTAATGCTCATGGATCCCTTGCCCTCTGTGATGCTTTACTGATGGGAAATGTGCTTATCTGCTAGAAAGAAGTTTACTCGGGATTGAGATTTGCTGTAGTTGAAGGCAGCAAGTGGCAAATAATTTGCACGTAAAGGTATATGCACTGCTAATTGAAGACACAAGCTTATGAAGATCATGAGACTTAAAAAAATACCTGAAGAGAAGCAAAATGTTTTCTGGAGGAGGTTCTTAAATGAAGACCTATGTAAAGAATTTGGGAATAGTTCCA
>JASSUY010045353.1:0-10096 GCA_032466535.1 Forpus xanthops
TTCAGTAAATGGCTATTCGCACATCTGGACAAGTAAGTGTCAGTGTTTGCCTTGAAGCACTACAGAGCTTTGAAAGCTCTCCTGATACCCATCTGAGATGAATGTGATGCTGAAATGCAGAGATTTAAAGAGGACTGTAGGTTTGTAAAATAAAACAATTATTGATAATGGTCTACTGTAGACAAACGTTGATGTTTACAGTCATGCTTGAATAAGTACCACCCATTATTTAAAAGTACTGTTTTTTTTCCTTACAGATGTACTGTAGAGGTAGGCCAGGCATTCTGGCAGCGTGCTGTGCTACATTGATATGCATCTAAAATCTGCCACCTAATTTGGAAGGACTGTCAAGCTTAGCATTGGAAATTGGGTATTGGACTTGGCTTGTGTAACTGATCAAAGAGGAAATCCCTACAATAGAAGAAATCTTAGAGGAGATAGGCAAGGGCGATGTGTCTATAAACCTCAGAATAATGTAGTAATGGCTGACCATGGCTATTGCAAAGACACCCGACTTTATCTGAACAGAAAGGGGACCAGAGGATGGTCTTTGTTTCAGATAAACAGCTATTCACTGAGTGATAAACTGGTGGTGTAAATGGCTCAGTCCAGCACAGAGTGTGAAAATTAAATGAATGAATTTTGAAGAGAGGAATGGGCTTGGGCTGGTTTAAATCCATGTATTCCTTCCAGAGGAGAGTCAGTGTCATGAAGGTGAGCATGTCATGGAGGCTGTTGGTAGAGTTCACATTAGTATTGCAATTGAACTGTGTATTGCAATTCCTATGTTTTACTTACACTTGTATTGTGATTTTAGTGTATTGCAGTACCACTCTGCTAAATCAAAAATCCCCTGTACCTTCAAATATAATCAAGGAAGTAAATCTGATACTGAACATTACATTCTCCACATGTGGAATATCTAGAAATACTTGGTCAGAAAACATTCAACTCTGTCAGCTTAGAAAAATCATAGCTCTAGTTTTAAGAGGTTATATTTAAAGACAAGTTTATGCCAGCAAGTAAACCTTGCCATCTGTTTTCTTGAGAAGTCTAGATCTGAATTTCATAGGTCCAAGCTGTTACTTCATATCAAATACTCATCTGTCCACCTGCGTCCAAACTAAATTAACAAATGAAGTGGCCCAAAGGGAGAAGGTAACCTTTGCAGATGTGTTGCCAAAGTGGAGGTTAATCGGCTTGAAGCACTCTACCTGAGTAGCTGTTTAAACATAGATCCCTTGGTGTGTGTGTCATTTGTCTGATGCTGAGGCTGTGTAAGCATAGAGGATGCAGCCCAATCTGAATTTGGAGCAGGGAGAGAGGGAAGCCTATAGACAAAGTACTAAAGACAATAGCTTCTGTGTCACTATATGCTCAGCACAGTAGCCCATCTGGATGCCGTCAACTGGAGGAACACTTTTTGAGACCTTTTGGTTCAAGTCTTCCTCATTCACAAACAAGCTGGTCACCTTTTGACAGTCCAGAAAGTTCCTTAATATAAACCTGAATTCATTAATTAAGACTCTATGATATGTATTTAAATACATGCATGCATGGATAAAAATATGCTTTAAAGATACCTGAAAATATATCACTTTATAGTTCACTGGTAGTCAGTCATTGGATAATGTTATATCTGGACCATAGTAAGAAATTCAAGGGAATGAAAAGATATTGTAAAGTGTGGTTGCCCACTTAGAGACACATTATAATAGGACATGATCCAGAGTCCATCATAATGGGGGAAAGCTTCACCTCGATTGAGAGAGCTCTGGCTGACTGTTCCAAAGTTCACACAGAAACAAATTGCTCAGATCTGCTCTTGCCTGGGGGACAAGAAATGAATTAGATTGGGACAACTGGGATTGCCTACAGGCTTATCCCTGTGTGTCTCTTTGGATGTGAAAAATGTCATGTACTTTCAGCTTTGCCATCAGGAGCACTTGGCTGGAAGGTCTTTCAGGGCATTGGCTTGACATCTGCAGGGAGCAGGTATTTTCCTTTGAAGCATCTGGTATCAATGGTGACATACATCTGCAATGCTGTATGTTGATCAAGCCTTGATGATTTGGCAGAGCAAGGTTATAAAATGCTGCTCAGTCTGTGAAACTGGAGTCTGTCAATGGGAACCAACTCATGGTGCTTGGAAAAGTTAATTGTAAACAAAGACTGCTTTAAACTGCTTTGCCTTTTAAAAATGTTGGTGTTAAATTCTCATTGATGTGTTTGTTGTGGTTTTTATTGAAACAAACACAATAACCTCTCTGATTTAACACTGTTTCCAGGTTGCGCATAGAAATTTTGAACTGCGCTTTTGCTACTTTAATAATAGTAATTTTCATATTATTAAACAAAACACGGTACAGAGATTTGAATTATGTGGCAATCTTTCTTTAAAATACAATTCAATGCCATAATGTACAGGACAGAAAACATTTTCAAGGCATGGTTTTCAGGAAAAAAAATTGAAAAATCTAGTAGTCTCTTCCCATAAACAAGGAGAAATAGAACAGTATACACATTGTATATTGTGTCTGTCAGATTTGGCAACTAAAATGTGGTGGTGGCGTTCTGCCCAGACCACAGTGATCTTTGAAAGTAGAAAAGCCAAACGAATCTAGGTCCGAAGGCTGGAGCAGCTCTGCTATGGAGAAAGGCTGAGGGCTTGGCTGGTTCAGCCAGGAGATGAGAAGGCTCCTTAAGGGGAGAGCTCAGAACAGCTCCAGTACCTAAAGGAGCTACAGGAAACCTGGAGAGGGGTTTTGGACAAGGGCCTGTAGGGACAGGACAAGGGAATGGCTTTAACTGCCAGAGGGGGGACTGAGATGAGCTCTTAGGCACAAGTTCTTCCCTGTGAGGGTGCTGAGGTGCTGGCACAGGGTGCCCAGAGAAGCTGTGGCTGCCCCATCCCTGGCAGTGTTGAAGGCCAGGTTGGACACAGGGGCTTGGAGCAATCTGCTCTAGTGGAAGGTGTCCCTGCCTGTGGGAGGGGATTGGAACTGGATGAGCTTTAACATCCCTTCCAACCCAAACCAGTCTGAGATTCTATGATTCTAACAGTGTGGGGTTTTACCTGCTCACACCTGTGCAAAGCAGTCTGTGCGTAAATAGCAGTACGTCTCTGAAAGGTATCTGTGTTATATTCTTTGATCATTCCTTACAACGGTTAACGAATATCATTATAAGTATTAACAGTATAAGTTCCATGTGCCTCCCAGCCATCAAGTCTTGCTTTGGTTATGTCTATTACATTAAAAAAATTACTAGTTGAGATTTCAGTGTGAAGGCAGTTGGACACCATGGTAGAATTTCTCTTGATTTATTCCAGTATAAGTGACACAAATATTCCAGCCTGCAGTACAGTCATTAGTTTTTATAGCTATCAGTACAGAATGTAACCAGAAATTTAACATATCGGATGGAATCACACATGCTAAAAACAGAAAGGAGTGGGCTCAGCTCAGTCATGTTCCAAAACATAAACGTGTATATCAACTACTGACTAACTTGAGGGCACAATTGTTTATACGTTGGATTTGGCATCTTTGCATTTTAATTGCATAAGACTGCATTGATTATATAAGAATCATAAAAAGAATTTCCATGTACTTTGATGGCAGTGATATTAATAGCTATCATTTCTTACATTCCAAGTGATTTTGGAATTGTAATTCTGCTGTGTGCATGGTACTGACATGAAAACAAATAAGCTAATATAGAGATTCATGGATTTCCTGTCGTACATCCCCAATGTACAACATAGATAATATTAAACTTCAATATAGAACTTTCAGCTGAATAAGAGCATCCATTTTGAACCTAACAATTTTAGATACAGTAATTGTCTTATATTTTAAATGGTACAGCCCTTGTCCCGTAAGAAAGAGGAGTGATATAGAACATTGGTTTTATTTTGGAGGAAAATACAGGAAAGCTATTGAAAATTCCTGAGTCAATTATACATGCTGTTTCTCATTCCCTTGTAGGTTTTATAAAAACCTCTTCACAGCTGCTATACGTGCCTTGGCTTCTCTCTATAATTGCAGGCTGATAGAAAATACTTCTGCTTGTGATTTTTTTCTGGAATACAACTGAATTTCAGATTAATAGCTTTTGTATTCAGAGTGTCAAGTGCTGTAGTGAGCATGATGGCTGTAGATGAACACAGATAAACAGGTTGGTAATTTAGACTATATAGGGTTTATGCAATTTTCATATATGTGAATTTATTTGTGCGGTTTTTGGACGATTATTCTCCTGAGGTTGCATTCTATGATGCCTGCAATGGACGAAGCCAGAATTCTGGAGTAAGCTGCAGTAGATCTTTTAAAACTCAGCCCTTTTATGATCAGAACTCCTGATCTTGAAGTTTTCTGAAATGTGTTGGGTTTGTTTTGAATGCCAGCTCACCACAGCATGCAGGCATGCTCGTGCTCAATCTCATCTTTTGGCTAGCTGCTCACACATTAGTGTTTGCAGTAGGGAATAAAAATCCTCACCTGCCAAGCCCTTCAGGATGTAAAATCTCTCTTTCTCTCTGTTTTCAAGGACAGTATCTGGCTGCACACAGTGTTGAGTTGGTCTCCACTGTTAGAAGTAACTGATCGCAAGATTGTCTGAAGAGTCATAAATAATTTGGATGAAGGGTGACCTCTGCCTTCTTGGGTAGATAAAAGAGAGCAGAATGATGGCCCTCAGCTTTGTTCTCTATAAAAACATTTATAGAAGGGCATGCTTGAGATCTAAGTAGGCTTTGACTTTCTGGGGCTGACACTGAGACATCATAGCCCATTCATCTTATAAAATGTCTATTTTACAGAGCTTGCCAGTTTAGCTTGGAACACCTGCATGAGAGCTGGGGCAAAATGATCTTGTTCTGAGGGACAAATCCACATCTTAGCATAAGGGAAGAATTTCAGAGCAAATAATATATACCCTGCCCTTACTCTAGCGCAGGAGTGCTCCAAAGTATGGCATGTGGAAATATGGGCTTAGCACTCATGCGAACTGCTGCCAAGAGTAAAGATTTGTGGTATTTTTATATCACTTGTATTATTAATAAGACAATTCTACACTTTTTGTGTCTTGCTTTGCCTTTTACTTTTCAGAAGTATTTGCGAGTCTGTGATTTCGTGCTGTCCAAACAAGCAATGTCACCATTCGCATCAATACTTCAAACAAGAATGAGTTTAAACCTATATTCTTAGTCTATCTCAAAAGTCACGCACATGTTACAGACCATGGGCAATCTCAGCAGCTGTAATTTCTAGTTTCTTTTGCATTCCTGCCATCTTAGCAAATAAATTCTGTCTCAGTTGATCTTCCCAGCTCTATAAGCAATTAATTGGTCTTTTAAATCTTTTTCAAATCTCTTCAGATCTCTTTGTTTGTGTTATACTGTTTCAACCTAAGCATTTTCAATGGTTAAAATAAAGGAACCATAACAATTATCCTTTGAAAAGAACCAAACACAGTAAGTAGGTTTTACATGCCTGAGTCTATATGCAAAAGTATAAGAATTAGGTTTTGCTACAGACAAACTAAAGAATCCTTTGTTACTGAAACCATCTTATGGAAGGGAGGTATCTGGATGGGGAAAATGAGGTTACTGTCTGTATAAGGCCATACTGCGCTCACTTCTCTTAAGCTCTCCTCTTAATAAGAATCAAGTTTAGAAGATTATTAGGCTTGGTCTTATGGTACAGGAAATAATATGAATGATGAAAGTGCCTCCCTCATTTTACCACGGGATTCTGCTGCCTTGTGAAGGCTTTGTCTTTCTGTGCAAAGCTTCTCCTTGATGACTAATGAGGTTCTTGTTGCTTCTGATGTCACTGGCACTTTGTCGGTGTCCAAGTATTTCCTGCAAATTAAGTACTTGCCTAATCCTCATGCCATATTTTTTCTGCTTTCTCTAAAAGTCTCCCTTTTTCTTGACTGGGTGTTCAGATAATTGGGCTGCTGATGAATGTCTGCCATAAAAAATAATTTAGAATGTACTAGCATGATTTCTGTCTGCTACATGTGTATCATGAGGAAACAGCTCCTGCATCTACATAGAACCTAGACCTTCACTTACTAGTCAGAGATGGGCTGGAGCCACGCTTCTTTCATCCTGGTGATTTTTGCCTGAGATCTCTTTCAGTTGAACCTTCTCTTCAAATTTGTAACTCCTTCAGCTTTTCATGGGGGATATAGAACACATCAGGCTTGAATTTTTGTCAGTTCTTGATGGTCAGAAGAGATTCTGCAGTAGCTGTTAAATGTAGGGATACCCAGGAATTAGGGTGTCATCTTTATGTCCTAGGAGTCAATGGTTTATTTCCTCATCCTTTGAAGTTGGTGCGAAGCTCATAATTGGTTGATTTTAAATATTTCTATACCTTCTAAATGTTTGAGAATTTACAAACTAAGATCTCCATTACTACAAAAATTTATCTTGATGCAATGTGAGTCATTAGACACTAGAAGACCAGGGAGGAGATCAGATGGTATTCGTTGCAACTTGAATAGAGCCCCATGGAAAGGGGCTGGTTTCAAAGTGAGCCTCAAGAAGATGTGGTGTGTTTGGCAGCAGAACTGAGCCATTTCAAAGATTCAATTTTATAATGCACTTTGGATGTAAAAGAAGGTAATTTCAACAAAAAGGAGACCTTATTCATGATCATAGCCTGGTGTAGGAATGTGGGTACCCTCAAATGTGGTAGTTTTTTGGGATCTAGAGTAGTAAAGTATTTTAAAATCAGTATGAAAGCTCTTGTAGGTCACTGAAGAGTTAAATCTTCAGGGCAGTAGATATGAGGGAAAACAATGCTAAATCTGAGAGAGTAAAATTCCCCTCTAAACCAGAAAGTGAGTCAGAAAAATCTAAACCATTTCAGTAATTGGACTAAGACAAATATGCTAGTTGAAGCATCTGAACAGAGAAAAGATGTAAAAATGCAGCTTAAATCTTCATTTAGACAGGTAGAAAGGATGTGTGATTGATGTGTTCATATTTTTTGAATTTGCAGATAAATCAGGTGAAATATCAGCCCATTTAATTTAAACTGAGCACTTTGGAGTTTTACAACTATGAATATATGTTCAATAGAAGGTGGATGCTTAAGAAAAAGCCCCAGATACTTCTTAGAATAAAGAGAAAATCGTGCAGAACACTAAGCAATCAGGGAGTGGAGAAGGATATTAGTTAGGTGAGATAAATTGTTGATAAGCCAAACTCTGAAAGGGCAAATTTTCAAACTTTGATGCTATGGAGATGGAAAATAGCTTATAAGATATTAGACAAATGATAAAACATTATATTGCCAAGGAATTATGGTTTTGTCCATTGTGAAGCAGGAGTAAATGCAAGACAGCATTTTAGGTGGCCCATGAAGTGCAGTCAGTCATGTTTAATAGCCTGGCATGTGAACAGCTATTGCCTTTCTGGCAATGAGCTAGGGGAAAAGGTGAACTGAATATGTTCCCATTAAAAAAGTTTGGAGCTTAAAGAGCAGAAATATATCATTTTTTGTTTTTTTTTCTAGTAAATAGAAAGCTTGTCTTTGGTGTATGGAAGGAAGAAGGTTTACGTGTTACAGAGAACATGAACATGGCAAGTGGAAGTGCCGGAGAATTTTCCGCAGTGATGCTGCTCTTTTCACAGCATAATTTTTACCAATTCCATTGTACAGAAAAATCATCAGTTGCTCAAGGAAAGAACATCCAAAAAAACAAAGCCTGAAAGAGAAATTACAGAGCAATTTTGCTTCACCATGCTTGAGATTTCTTTGATGTGTTATGCTGGGATTAATTCTGTGCTTTTATTGCAGTTTGAGCAGTTACTGTCATTCTGCTCAGAATTGTTGCTCTTAATACATCACTTCAGTGGCTAAATTAACAAGTAGTGCTGTAATGGACATTTCATTTTGAAAAATAATTTGAGCTCAGCCTAAGATTTAATGAACCATGTGCTGGAGCTGTACGTTTATTCTCCTATTCATTTTCCCATCCTAAACAGGTTAAGGAAATTGTATTTCAAACCCTGAAATTATAAGTACTTGGGTAATAACATTATTTAGCGTTGCAAAATACTCTTGTAATCCTTCGTGATTCTTAGAGCTTAATTAGTCTCTTCCAAAGCAGTAATGAGAGAAGTTATTAATACCTGGTTTAGACTACTCACATTTTCCATCTTTATTATTTGCTCTTTAAGGGGAAAACCTATAGTGGTGGAGTCTGAAGCTTCTACACAGAATGTTTTTAAAGAAAGAGAAGCTAAACTGGGAGATCTGGGGCATGGAAGTTATCAGTCCACAAAGATCTGTGTGATACTCAAGCAGCGCACTTGAACTCTGCATCATTAAAGTGGGGACATAGTACTTCATTTTCTTGTTTCTGTGTTGTCTCAACATGTGATTTTAAGCCTTTTGAGGCAAGGCATTCAGTGTGTTTGTTATAATAGCTAGAACAGTTTGGCTAGGGTTTCATTTGCAGTTTGAAGGCTCTACTGAGAAAAAAGAGAAGGCTCTAACAGGAATAACGCTATTAAATCAGTGGAAATGTGCTACTTTTCCCCAAGTGTTGCCTTGAAGCATGGCTTTTCAAGATATTTGATGCCACTTCTTTTCAAAAGTCTTCAGGTTTTCAAAATATCAAAATCATTACTTTAGACTGACTGCTTGTATAGACTCTAAGGTGCAACTACAACCTCAGTAAACTTGGGTTATGTTTTTCAGCCGCCAAGCTTTCAGACAGGCTGTTTTGGGGGGCGGTTATTAACTTGCATTTGTAGTTGTTGATGAAATGTTTTATTAGTGTTCTGCTAAAAGATAGTAAAGTAAAACACTGCAACAACAGAAAGATCTCATTGGGTTCTCTAGTGACCTCTCACGAACACGGTTGTCCTTATAGTGAAGTGAATCATACCCTCAAGCCTGATGTTAAAGCCTTATGTATTCTACTGAGATAACTTTGACCTAACTACACTGCATCTGACTAGTTTAGATTCGCATGCGGTGTAATTTATCCATATCTTAAGATTTATAGCTATTGGATTCTTTTTTGTTACTTAATAATATATGTGCAATATTTCTTTAAGCTGAGTTGTTATTAGAATCTGAACAAATGGCGTATAATAATCTTACATTTAGCAGTTGTTAATTGTAGATTAGTAGTGTTCTAGAGGACATATTAATGAGAAGTGGAGGGTTTTGGTACCTTTTTTCCCTAATTTCTGTTACACTCACTTTGGCAATTTTATTGCATACAGAGATTTATGTATAAAATTTCACATTCTGGAGACAAATACAGCAAAAACTCTTTGGAAAAAAAATAAACTCCAAACAAACCTAAACCACTTTGTATCAGTAATTCCTGAAAAGCCAATTTATATCAAGAAGCTTGAGAGCTAGGAAGGCCCAGTCTGACTCTTCTGTCTTTGTATTGATGTTAGGAATGTTGATTAGTGTTTAAAACCTCTGTTGTACATCAGAAGCTTTGATATCTCATACTCCTTTGATCTCTAGAAAGCTTCTAACTTGAGGATAACTCATGCAGTTGTCTACAAATGTTACAAGATCTCTTCTATTTTTCAGTGAATGCAATCTGCTCCCCCATGCAGGCATCAGGACTCAGTTGTGTTAAGTATTCTGCAGCGCATGTTTAAGTTTCTGCTGTGACACAGTCTTTGGTAAATGCTAAAATACTACAGAAAGAAATATGTATAGTTGTAATTTATGGTTTACAGTGACTCATGAAATGGTCAGTCTTAATCAGCTTCAGTTAAGTGCCAAAACTTATGCGTTCTAAAGAAGTTTCTCAGGTTGTTAACATTCTTACTGCTCTAGTCTTGGTTTGGGGTAGATTGGTCCTATCTCTTTGGAGTTAATAGAAAATATAATTTTTTGTTAATATGCTTTTCAGTTAATATGGCAACTCTAATTTAATAGCTTACTAAGCTATACAGGACTTTGAGACATGGTTCTCATGGCTTTTCAAAGGTATCATAGAATCATAGAATAGTTAGGGTTGGAAAAGGACCTTAAGATCATCCAGTTCCAACCCCCCTGCCATGCCCAGGGACACCTCCCACTAAACCATGCCACCCAAG
>JASSUY010045354.1:0-12500 GCA_032466535.1 Forpus xanthops
CTAAAAATCCAAAACACAGTGCTACACCAGCTACTGCTTAAAGAAAAATGACTGCTGCTGCTGAACCCATGACAAAAACACAATGCTGCTTAATGCTTCTTTGGGTCAAATCCCCTCAGCGATCTGTTGCCCAGGCACACAGTGAGGTGAGGCGAGTTTCTGGTTGACCCAACGGCAGCCTCTCTTGTCTGGCTGTTCTCCAGTGGATTCAGGAACCAGGGCGGCTTCATACTCATGATGGGTCACAAAAACACTTGAGTGAATCCTGAATCTAAGCCAACCAGCGTTATCACCAGCAACAGCAGGAGGGAATCCATCCCAATTTCAGGGCCTTGCAGCCCTGAAACTGCCACTAGAAGCAATAAAAATCCAAACATCCATGCAAGGAAGCAGTGCTTAAAATCATAGAATCATATATGTTGGAAAAGACCCTTAATTTCCTCCAATCATTAGTTAAAAGTAGGAGACATTGCTCTTACCTATCACATGCCAGAAAATGTTCCTTCTGAGCAGCAATTACACCTTCAGACACTGGGCTGCAACTTGCTCTTTGTGGGTCAGGTGGTGAAAAGGAGCCATAACCACAGAGATCTGTCAAGAGCTGAGGAAAACAAAAGTAATCACTGTTGCCCAGTGAAGGTTTCCTTAGATTCTATTCATTATTGAATAAATAGAATTATTTAGAGATCCTGTCCATAACTAAGCAATCTGCAGCCAGGGCTGGAAGATATCTAAAGCCCTAAAACCAGGCAGGACTGAGCCACCAGTGCAAAAGAGCAGAAAGGAGACACATTAGACAGGTATTAGGCATATTTGAGTTCTCCAAAAGCAGGGTCAATCATTTGCAGGAACACAGTTCCCAGGTCATGTCCCACCTGTGAGATGCTCAGCTGGGAGGTAGGGTCTATTCTGTATTCTTTTTCCAAACCCACATGTGTAACAGTGACCAATCTTAAGATGCCCACACCAAACTGTGGAAAATTAGGGCTTGGGAGCACCATGCAAAGTCATCAGACCTATACTGCTCTCCAAAAGCAGGGTCAGATACATCTGTGTCATTCCTGAAGGATGGTTATCTGTCTTATTAATTATCTCAAACATCAGAAGCCCCAGTGCATCCTTAGCCAGTGTATTCCAGCATTTCACCATCCTTAACAGTGAAAAATTCTCCTGATTTGCAGCACTGAATGCAATTTGAGCCCATGCACGCAGCAGTAATTTCCTCATCTCCTGCAACAAGATGTGATATGTAATAGTTGAAGACTATACCAGCCTTATTTAGCCCAAATAATGAAATATAATTAAAAATAAATAAATAAGGGGATTTGATCATTTTATTAGTGTGTGCCTCACTAGTTGGTCTATCTCTTCCTTGGACTGAAGTACTCAGCTTGGAGCCTCTACTCCAATGAACCATTTAGATGCCTGTGATAAATTGCTTCTCCTTCTCAGCAATAAGCTTTGAATGGCTGCTCTTCTTGTCAAATGACATACATTGCTGACCCACTTCAGTTCTCAGGAAGTGAAGACAGACTTTCAGCAAGGCATATCAGTGCTTAATTCATGAGGACTGTAGAGGTTTCTTTACTCCCTTCAATTTCTACAAATTCTAGGTTATTACAAGATCGAGATCTAAAGAGCTGGTCTCAAGTGAAAGTGAGAAGTGGCACATCATCAGCACCATTATGTTTTATTTAAGCAGCCTATTCAAAAAGGCCTCTTTCCTCTGGTTTCTATCATCTTGTTTATTCTTACTGCTGCGGATTATATTACAGTTTCATAAAGCGTTTGGTTTACTCTGTAAAGCATTGTAGAGCACAACTGAGGGAAAGGTGCTGAAATGGTTCAAAATTCCCCTAAAACCAGGTTCGTTTATTCCTGTTTTCACTATTCACACTGCTAAAACTCCTGCCAATGGAGCATTGTTGTGAACGTAACATTGACTTCTTCACTTTTTGGCTACACAGGCATGAAAAAGAAACATAGTACATATTTAAAACCAAAACAATTGGATACAGAGGAAATTATGTAGAAGCTGATTAAAGATAATGGAACTCTTGTGAATAAAATTGCATCTTACTTACCTCCACTCATGTTATAGACAATTATAGGTTAAGTGTGCAGAAAGCTCGTGCTTCTGGTTTCAGCTCAGGGAAACTGTTATCACTATAATTTGCCTGAAAGAGGAGATGAGCTGAGTTCCAGCTCCTTTTCCATATAAAGGAATTAATTGATTGTGTTTATGCTGTGCTCTGTAGATGATATTGATTCTCTGGATTGTGGTTCTCAGTTTGAAGACATCAAACTCTGATGAATGCAAACAGCTGGGGGTTGGGTATGAGAAACCATCCAGGGCTTTCAGCCAAGTGGTGTGGGATTTGGGGGAAATTGCGTCTTTTTGGGGTATAGCTTTTTTGAAAGAAATAATCCACTAATTAGCTAAAAATACACAGGTAAACTTTGTTCTAGGTAATACCTCACAGGTGGGCTATACTACCATTTCCTTTCAACTCATATTCATTTACTGAAAGACAAGTGGAATGCCATATCTCAAACTGCAGTCAGATTGCATTGTTGCACAGAGGGCGAGATGAGTTTGGAAGCAGGAGTTACAGGCCCCTTGGCAAGATATGAGTTTCTGTAGATGAGTGGCTATTTCATACGCTAAGGTTTTCATTTCATCTAGACAACCTCACATTTGCAGTTGGAATATCAGGCAGCTCTATTACTGAGCTTAGTTTTTCTGTCTGTGTTTGTTTGCATTGTCTGAACTGGAGAAGGATGTCCATGTTAAGAATGAGTGGCAGCTTTGTATTATCTAGTCTGCTATTACAGCAATTGCACCTCTTAAGATACTAATCAGCTGACTGTGTAATTTAAATAAGAGAACTATTTCTTGAGCTCTGTGGCAGCCATGAAGTTTGCCCTTTACAACACTGCCCACATAGTGCTCCCACAACCCTGATGGTGTGACCCACCAAGAAACTAAAGCCCGAGGGTCATTCCCTGTAACCTATCATGCTACAAGTTGTGTAAGTCTGCACAGACTTCCCAAAAGATGGTACAAGTGTAACTCTCCATCAGTACAGCAGCCAGTCTGAGAAGTTGCAGCAATTTACTTCTGCCACTTTGGTACACTCATGCATCATTGATTCTGGCTATGCTGCGCTCTGCCACTCATGAGTTATCTGGTCATTTCTAACTCATGAAAACAAATTATCTGTCTCCAAGTTGCACCACCCCTCTACCCATAGATACTCAGAGACATGTAGGGTATTCTGTATCCTGCATGGAGCTCCCACACAGGGCCGGCAGTATCAGACCATCCAAAAAGAAAAGTCAAATAAGAAAGTAAATTAAGAAAATAAATACATCAATAAAGAGACCAAACTATTTGCTTATGCTACTTTGCTGCAGACCCACAACTACCCCACAGAAAATAAGATAGGTTTAAATTGCTACTGATTTTGAACTAGCAGCAGCACTTTAAACTCCTGCCCAAAAGTGCAAAAAGCCATTCAAGGCAGGGGTTTAGACTTTGGAAGAGTTATTCCTTATTTACAGTAATGCAAGTGAGGACAGAGTCCACCAAGCCAGGTTACAGACTTCACACATAGCCATCTCCATATCTACTGACCTCCATAACTTCATACATCCTTAAGGACAGCATTTGCTAGGTAGACGTGCGAACCCACATGAACTTTATGAAGTGAATACCCTCTGTTTCTTGTTCAATCCTGCCTCACTGTATTTAAGCAATACTTTTCCTCCTAAATTACCAGTAAGATGGCAACACTTTAATTTTCAACCGGAATTTGTGCAGGACAAGGAATTTCAGCCAATAGAGCCTCTAGTTTAAGCTGCCTTACAACTCTCATGGCTTTTCAGACTTAATTTTCTATAGATTGCTTGCCCACTTGTGAGGAGAAACTTGAACACTCTCAGCCTGCAGAGCCAGTACCAGCAAAAAGATGTCAGGATCATTCACCACAGCCCCTGGATGCAAGCTTAACTGCTAGTGGCTGCTTTTAGCACATCAATGTGAATTACTTGACTGGTGAAACTAAGCAGCAATTAAACACCTCACTACTAAGCGGAAATGAGAAATGTACTGTTTGGTCTTCAGATAGGCTAGAGCCTCCTGTGAGCTACTGTTATCAAACCCCAGGGAGGACTGGTTAGATTCAGAATAGTCTCAGTCTGTGGCCAAAAGGGGAAATATTTCTAGTGAAATAGAAATCAGTTTTTATCATTCTCCTCTCATGTTTTTTCCTGAGTGCTGATAGCAAAGGTCACGAGAAGGGAAAGGTGTTGAGTTTTAACAGAGATTACACCTGGAAGCAACAGTGATGTACTGCTCAGTTTTAGTTAAGGACACAGGGGATGGGCAAGTGGGCCAGGCAAAGCCCTATCCATTTCTGCAGTCACCTTAATATGGGACAAAAGCAACTGGAACTCCACTTGCACACCCAAAGGAGGCAACAAGCCAGAAGCAGCCCTCCTCAGAAGCATCAAAATTTCAGAAAGAAGCACACTTCTGTTCAAACAGACCCTGGGTTTGTCCTTAAGAGCACTGAGGATTGATGTTGTATTCCTGCTCAGATGAGAACAGATGCCTGCTTGGAAAGCTTGGCTAGGTGACGCAGCACAAAACAACTGCTTGCTTTGCAGTAATAAAGCCTCTCTCAATTATTTCTGGAGCTGCCTTGACCAAGTTCATGCTATTCTTTAATGAATAACTTATGAAACTGCTAGGGAAAAGTGTTTCTGCTGTTTCCTGCTGGTCCTTTTCTATTTGTCTATCTATGTCTAGGATCTCGATGAAGACACTAATGTATTGCAGTAACTGCCAACAGCCACTTGATGTTATCTCACTTTCTCCTTTCTCCTTTCCGAGGAGTTTCTTTCACTGTTTTTGATCCAAATTCTGCTATTTTCCACACAATTACAGACACAGAGAGGAAAGGAGAAGGAACACCCAGGGGAAAACTGGTGTCAACTTGTAAACCTCTGCATGGCCCGCATTATAGTGACATGGTTCTCTTTCATTGACCCTGATCTTTAACAGGCTGTTATCAGAAGCGTAGTCCTCCAACACTTCCTCTCTCCAAAGACCATTTGTTGAGAACATTTTCCAAGGACTACTGCTGATAAACTGTGCTTTTCCTTCAATTCATTCACAAAAGAACAACCTTTAATATCCTGCATGGCCCAGTGTCGTCTGATCATGGAATACAATGATCCAATCAACTTTTCTCCTCTTGGGCAAGGTCACCTGAGCACATACTGTCCAGGCTAGGAAGGGTTGATGCAAACTTATGTGCTGCTTTCTTGTCTTTTGCAGTTCACATCCGGCCATTCCACCGGCACCTACCTGACACCTGGACAAACAGCAGTTACGGGGAGATCCTGAAATCACACAGCTATAACAGAGTAATATGAATTCTTATGTGCCAAGAATATAATTTGTGATGTTTCTCCACCTGCCACTCACATATACACACATTGTACGTACTTTATGTGACTTCAAAAACTATTTGTCAGACAAGAAAATTACTTAGTTAAAAGGTATTCCTCACAGTCACTTACAATGAATGTAAAGCTTTGGAGAGTATCTTGAGTTTAATAGCAGAGCATTGTTTTTTTCCTATGTCTTGGCTGGTGATATTTGCTCCATACTATTTTACTTAACTAGTGATGAGAAGAAACTGAAGGCTATGTTTCATTGATACAAGTTTCTGGTTCTCCACTCAGAAAAGAGGCGAGAACTTGTATTTCCATAACAAAAATCCACATGCAGCTATACAGTCAGAGACTGGTCCCACAAAATGAGTCTGATTCATTCCCCCTCACTATAAGAAAAGCACTGAGGTGATGGATCATGTCCATAGAAGAGTAATGAAGCTGGTGAAGGGTCTAGAGCTGAAGTCTTATGAGGAGCATCTGAGAGAACTGGGGCTGGAGAAAGGGAGGCTGAGGGGAGAGCTCATCACTGAGATGGAGGTCAGTCTCTTCTCCCAGTTATCAAGCAACATGACAAGAGGAAATGGTCTTAAGTTGTGTCAGGAAGGTTTAGATTGGATATTGGGAAAAACTGCACCATTGAAAGGGTTGTCAAGCATTGGAACAGGCTGTCCAAGGAAGTGGTTGAGTTACCATCTTGGGAGATACTTAGACATGCAGATGTGCCACATAGGGGCATGGTTTAGTGGTGAACTTTGCAGTACTAGGCTAATGATTGGACTCTATGGTCTTAAAGGTAATTTCCAACCTAGATGATTCTATGATTTTATTCTTTGGCACCAACCTAGCAAAATCAGTGCCAAACAGATGCAAATCAATGCTCTGTGACATGAGCTATCCATTTTTTAACTCCAGCAAAATGCCCGGAAAGGGGTAGATACTATTGCAAACTGCAAAGGGAGATTCTCTGGGAAAAAGGATTCTAGTCCAGTAACCAAGAGACTAATGGTGAAGATTCACAAGATACTTGCATTGATCCAAGAGAGCTGTACAGTTTCCCACAGTTGGAATCTAGAGATGATAATTTTGCAGGTGTTGATTCAACTGAATAACCAGACGTAAATGAAGATTTGTTTGTGGTTAGTTTGGTTTTCATTTTCCTTCAGAACACACAGCTGCAGGAGAAATGACAAGAGCATATGGATGGAAGAGAGGAAAAGCAGCAGTTCATAGTTTGCTCAGGTTTAGCTCTCATGCAAGGCCACATTCCTTTGGCTCCCAAGACTGTCATGGATGAGGGCAAGACTTGAACTTCCCACCTGCTATGTGCAGCCACACTGGGTTTGTACAGTGAATGGCATAAGAGGACCTCATCTCATTTGCTCATATCAATATCAAACAACACCTGGAGCCTGCTTAAAAAGCTAACACAACTACTCAAAAACAGAGTTCACTGAAGAAATGGGCCGTGACAGCTAATGCATTTCTGTGTAGTTTTGAACCAATTCTGCATGGAATTGTAAATTCTGAGACTGACAGTCCAAAAATATGATAGATTGTCCTGCATTTATTAAGGAATTTACATTCCTTCATGTTTTTAGGCAACTGAATTCACTTTGACAAGCAAGTGAACATATTAGCACAATTGCTCAAGCATCCAAATCCTTCACTAAGTGGGTTCTTAATTTTCATGCACATTAGCATCAGTGCCTTGATTTTACACAAGCCATGCAGAGAGCAGAAAGACATCAGTAAAGAGGAGTTAACGCAACCTACATCCAACATCTACAACATAAATGCCACCACGTGAGACAGTGACAATCTCTCTGTGTTACCAATATCTATGCCTCTCTATTTTAGTGGATGGATGCATCTGAAATATTTTAAACAGCTATTTTACAATAATTCGTGCCCTACAAATCCCTATTTTCCTCCCCTTTAACTGAAGGGGAAGCCAAGGGTGTCAAGCCCAGCTGTCTCTGTGTCCTTCTGGGCAAAAAAATTCTGTTCCACATATCCAGCTACAACAGGCTGCATTTTAAATTTCGCACACAAAATATCCTCAGCCCAGTGCCTGCAAACACTAAGCATTTATAAATTATACCATGTAGCCCAAAAAGTCAGCCAGCCATGAAGCAGAGGCAACCCTCCCTCTACAAATAACAGAGATGACCTTTTCCACAGCAAGATATAATGCACCACCAATGTTCAGCATCTTAGCTTCTGAGCTTTGACAATAGAGTACCCAAGCCTTGGGCCCAGCCTCCAGAAACACTCAAAATCCTGAATTCCTATTCAACAAGTGCTCAGAACTTCACAGGATCAGCAACAACTTTCCCAAAGATGTGATGGGCCCTTCACGTTTTCAACTCTTTTGAAGGTACTGAGTACTCATCTCTCTGTATCAGCCCAGGTCCAAATCCCAGCTGAATTCCTGACCTTATTCAATGCAGAAGGTAAGTCTGTATCTTTGCTATGAAAAATGAGTTTGAGGGCCACAGTGTCAACATAGATGTGAAATCTGGTTTTCAAAGTATATATTTTCTTGGCCATAAAACATGAGGTTCATGTCCCATAAGCACTGCTGCTGCCTTCCTCACAGTCAAAGATATCACCTGCCTGCATTTGACTCTCCACTGCTCAGCCAGCACACATGATAGCTACATGTTCAGCATGGGAAAATCCACCTTTTGCACATACAGCTTGTAGCCCATATGTGCATTAAACCAAACCAAACAAAAAAAGGGTTTAGTGTTCATTTGGCTACAAATACTATTTTTCATACTGCATTCTGGTAGCAACCTAGGCCAAGAACAGCACTATATGTGCTTGACAGCAGCCCATTGGCATTATACGAATGTCAGGTGTACCTGGGAGGAAGTCAGAAACATGTCATTGCTCTGCTCCCAAAACCCTTAAGCCAGAACTTCCACTAATGCCAAGCCATTAGATTATAGCTGAAATCAGTGAAGGCTTCCTCTTTCTCCTCATGTTGCATCAACTCATGCGGTACCTACTATCTCTTTTAGTCATTCTTTCCATCTCCTATTTAGCATTTTCCTTGCTAAAAAAAAGCCAAGCCAGAATAAAATACAATCGTGCTGCATCCAGGTCTGCCCTCTACCCTGCATAGCACCCTGATAGGCATCCCCTGGGATGAAAACACTGGAGCCAGTGGGAGTTTTTCTGTCTGTGCCCAAGAATTTAGAGAAAACGGAAGGACAGACCTACAGCCCATCTGGTCCTCATAGGCAGATTTTTTCCACATATCCTGGGAAGGGAGGATGTCTCTTCTCCCCCTTTTCAGCAAGGCAGCCAACGTGAAAAGAAGGGGGGTGGAAAACCGAACTCCTGATTTAAAATCCTTTCAGGCTGAGGTTTTGCCAGAGGAATCACAGCTGTGACATGCCCACCACTCTAACCATGGTGAATGAATCTGGCCATGAATCGTTAAGCTCTTCAAGCATCCAGTGCTCTCAGCCTGCTACTAATCACTCAGAAATCTGGCTCTCCGGTCTATTTGTCGTAAGAAATTGCTCCAATTCAAAAAGATGATCTGGAAGTTTAATATTAATCAAAGCAGAGCACGTACCAGCAGAGATGCTGTTTAAACATAACTGCAAGGTAAAGGAAAATAATTGTGTTCACCGAATTCCACCCTGACATAAGAAAAATGCCTCACCAGTGTCAAGGCAAAGCAGAGGCATTAAGAAGCGTCTTCCCAGCAGCAGTGGGGCTGGAGCATGAGCAGAAATGGGCTTGGTTGTATTTTTTCTACCCAAGAGCTTTGTTGGTCCAGCCAAAGCACAAGTGGGCTGCAGCCATCAGATGCAAACTTGGCCACTCCAGAGTATCTTACCTGACTGCAAGCACTGGATTTGTCCGAGTTATCCCCACTACACTGAGAAATGGGAATTTTAGGGGCATAATTCATCTCACCCTAACACAGATGCCTAGAACAGGTAAAGTGAAACATGTTTAGGGGCTTGGAGATAGGGATGACAGCCAGCCACAGGGTTAGAGATGGGAACTGGGTAGTAACAGCACAGTGCTGCTCAGCAGGCTGAGTTGGGAAGCAGCATCCTTAATTTGTAGTCTGGCAATATCCAAGCAGCTCAGTTCTTTGGAAGCCCATTGGCCATTTCCAGCCAAACCTGCTCAGCCCATCTCTAGTTAATTAAGTTCTGCTTTTGTCCTCCAGTGTCAAAAAAATGATACATGTGTTAATACCTTGCACATTTTAGGCTCCGAGAAGCAAACTGACCCTGTGGAACAGTCATTACTTGTTTTTTTAATTAACTGCTCCACATTTCCCCCCCAGATCTTTCAACAACTTGCAGAAATGGGGAAGTAAAGCTTCTTAGCAATACACAGTAGTAGATGTGCTCATATACCAGAACAACTTTTGTTCTCATGGATGCTTGTCACGGGGTTGTCTTCCTTTTACCAGTACAAAATCTACATCAAATGGAGTTTTTAAAACAATGTAATGAGACTACTCACCATTAAACTCCCATCTTCATTAGTATCTCATTTAACTGCTGAATTTATATCCCCAAGCATCTTTAATTTATTGATTGTTTCTAGGAGGTTTTTTTCTCCTGTGTTATTTTTCTTTCTATTTAGCATCAATTAGTGGAATCTGGGAAATAATTTGTATTCAGGTTTTGACGTAGTGGGTTACAGACATTTAAATGATTTTACTAAGCTGCCACATGTGATGTCGTTGGCAAAATATCAAAACCGAAGTCTCTGCTAAGACATAGGCACCCTTGTTTAAGGGTGCGCAAGTGCACTAAGTATGCAACTCAGACCCTGTTCCCCCTCTCCTGCTCAGGGTATTGAATGCAGCTGATCAGGCAGCAGAAACCCAAACACCACTCTGAACATCACACATTACACATATGCTAACCTCAGCAACCTCTTCCTATGACCCAGTCCAAGGCTCATCCTTATGGTATGGCATGTGCTGTAGGGAATGAAAACACTTGAAAGACCTTGGAAAACCACTGCAAGTTCCTGCTGTGTGCCATTAACTATCTTAGAAACAAAATGTGAGAAGGAAAAGGCACACAAGAGAAACAACTGTCCAGACCCCACCAGTAACAGCAACCAAGATCAGGACATCTTCAGCATATGTCCCCTCCACAAACTCACAATGCAGCTTTTCTTACTGCTGCCAATGGACCCTGACTATGTCCCCTCCAAAGTCAGGAGGTCTGCAAACAGTTTCACAACAAGGAGGATCAAGCTATAGACAGAGCCCTAAGGAGTTCTAAAACACCTAGCTAAATGTAATAACTATCAAGACCTCACTTGGTCACATTTCCAGAGTAGACAACGAAAAACACAACACAAATATCCCCTTTTCTCCACAAGCTAAATAGCAGAGAATCATACAATGGTTAGGGTTTGAAAGAACCTTAAGATCACCTAGTTCCAACCTCTTGCCATGAGCAGGGACACCTCACACTAGACTATGTAGCCCAAGGCCCTGTCCAACCTGGCCTTGAACACCACCAGGGGTGGAGCATTTAACACTTTGGGCAACCCATTTCAGTGCCTCGTCACCATCCCAGTAAAGAACTTCTTCCTTATATCTAACCTGACCTTCTCCTGTTTTAGTTTAAACCCATTACCCCTTGTTCTACCACTATAGTCTCTGATGAAGAGTCCCTCACCAGCACCCATGTGACAAGAGAAGAAGACAACATTCTGAAAGTGAAAAGCCTGGGAAGAAGTTAACATTAAATGAAAGCCTTTTAATGACTGAGGGATTTTTAATTCCCCAAAATTCAGGAGCCAGCTTCTCCTCAGCTCACTGTTGCTCTTCCAGCAGCACTTTGTATGGGCCAAATCTTGCCTTACCACAAAGCTGAGCTAACCTTATGATGTCCTTGGTTACACAGCCTTCCTTTTCTGTTGCGCTGGGGTGAAGAACAGCATGAGCAAAACAAAAACAGGAAGAAAATTCCTTGACAGAAAACACTCCATACACATCAATATTATCATCACATACATAGCTTAAAAAACAACTTACTACTTATTCAATGAGTCCATGTCCTCTGTCACCGGACGCTAAGCTCTCTTACTTCCCTCTGAGAAGATGGGAATGGGACATCCCTACCACTCCAGGCCTATTTTATTAGGCCCAGGAGGTATTTCTAGTTTCTTTCTGATCACCACTTCAGAGGCTGCTAGGAACAGAGTAAATAACTCTGGTAACACCCTTAATTACAGCCTCCTGGCAATGCCTTCTGCTGGCGCTGTCAGAGGGGAGCTGCCCCGGATGTGAGAAACATCACTCAGGGTAAATGTGCAGCCTGTTTAGAACAAGAGGTTACTCTCAGTCAGAATATAAGTGGGGAAAAAATCAATTTGGAAATAGAAACCATTCACAAATAAAACCTGAAAGGTCTTATAATAGAGTAGTTCTTGGACCTACTCCTATTCTTACCAATTCTTAACCCCTGCCCTCGAAGGGGGGGCTCTGGTGCAACCCATTACCTCAGAAAGTCACCCTCAGCACATACTCAGTTGGCCATATGCGAGCTCTGTACCCACAACCATACCTGTATTTGCCATACTATTGCTCCAGCAAATCTCTCTGGAGCTGTGAAGGGATAGAGATAGGTGTTCATCAACAATGAAACACAGTCCCACTCTAAATGTAGATGTGTGCAGCTACACAGCCACAGAAATATCACACTATGGAGAAATACACATCCACAGAGACTATAAAATTGCCATATTCCTTCTACCCTCCTTTCGCTATTCACCCCTCAGCTAAATCAGAACCAGAATGGCATTTGATCATGCTCTGGAGCCAGCAGTGTTATAAACCAGTACAACCTGCACTGCTGTGGTATGACTCTAGCTTCAGGGACTGGAGTTCCTGGTGGTTCAGAAACACAGGAGTGACACTCTCTCTGACAACTTCCAAGTACTATGTTGATCAGAAAAGGCCCATGAAATTGAAGAGGTTCAAGGGGATCCACTTCCTGCATGTTGTGTGTCCTCCTCTGATGGAAGGTGTT
>JASSUY010045354.1:17500-30000 GCA_032466535.1 Forpus xanthops
TGGAACACATAAAAAGAGGGAAGAAAATATGGTGTAAGTTACCTCATCCCAGTTTTCCACGGAACATGGAAAGACAGCAAAGGGCAAGTCCATGAGAGCTGGGTCTCAGTGCCTCCAAAAAGGCCAGGTTTATCACTCAGTTTCTGATGGTGAACTCATTGATTAGGGAATTCATCCTCCCGATGCCTCTGCTTGAAGGATGTGTTGTCAGCAGTTTAAGTGACATTTCCTATGGAAATGTAATGGACAGCCCTGGGCAGGGGATGCCTCCAGAGGAATTATTTTTGATTAAGGAGGTTGTTGGCCTGATGGGTCCCTGATTAAAGGCTGCTCATATTCACTGTAAATGCTCATACTGCTGCTCCTCAGCAACTTTCTCATCTTTCTGACTGTATATTCATGACTTTTTGTGTCCGTTTCTTCGTTCTCCTTTTCTTACCCCTGCTTTCCGCTAACCTAGCATACCACAATACAGAACAACCCCCTCAATCATCTGCATTAAATGCATCTAGCAAGAGCTTAAGGATCACAGAATGGTGTATAGAAACCTCTACATATAAGTTCATCATAGAGAAGAACTGTGAAGATTCAGTGCTTCACACCATTCCCCTTCCCCATCACCATGTGCATCAAGTGCTGCAGATAGGCTGTGACTTGGGAATAAATATCTTCCTGCAGATACCTAAATCCCAAGAATTCTGTAGCAGGACTTCAGTTCTCGGTCCCTGCTGGTCCAAATCACACCCTCAAAACCCTTATATTACAGCAAACGTTACTCGCCCTTCAACTGTCATGGCACAGCACAGCACAGCATGAGTCAATCTGACTCTCTCATTGCATCAGACTCCATTCAAATACTGTCCCAGCCAGCTCATGGACACTAAAAATCTTGTGACTCACAGAAAATGATATTTTATTGGAAATACTCACGTACGCTGGACTGCTTATAAAACAGATTGCCCAGATCCCACTCCAACCTGACCTTGAATGTCTCCAGGGATGGGGCATCTATTACCTCTCTGGGCAACCTGGTCCAATGTTCTACCACCCTCACTTAAAAAATATCCCTTCTTTATATCTACTCTGAATCTATCCTCCTTCAGTTTAAAACCATTACTCCTTCTCCTATCACAAGAGGCCCTACTAAGAAGTCTATCCCCATCTTTCTTATAAGCTGCAGCAAGTTCTCCCTTGAGCCTTCTCTTCTCCAGGCAGAACACCTCCAACTGTCTTAGACTGCATAGGAGAGGTGCTCCAGCCCTCTGAGCATCTTTGTGGCCTCTTCTGGATTTGTTCCACAGGTCCACATCCTTCTTGTATTGGGGCCCCAGAGCTGGACACAGTACTGCAGGTGAAGTCTCACCAGCAGGGAGCAGAGAGGAAAATCACCTCCCCTGACCTGCTGGCCACACACCCTTGGAGGTAGCCCAGCATACAGCTGGCTCTCCAGGCTGCAAGCACAAATCCTTAAGGGCAGAAAGCAAGTACTGACTGCAGTTGTGGGAAGTTCCAAGGCAACTTCTCCATACTCTGCAATGGAACCAATCACCTACTCATCATTAGCCGTTCTCAAGCCTTTGAGGATCCCTCAGGGAGCAAGGAATCTGCACAGAGATATCCAGTGGGCTTCTGGAGGTAGGAAGATGCAAATCCCCAGGAGTTCAGGTTACTTATGGAGGGTATCCAAGAGGAGTATATGCTGTAGCTCAAGTTTTAGGAATCACCTTGGATTCTGAACTGAATGTAGCTCAAATTAAAAGAAAATCTGCCATGCATGAGTTAGAGAGGAAACAACACAAATGTCATTTAATTTCCATGACAAAGTGCTGCCATTATTTCAGTGTGACAGTATGGCACTAAGGGCAATTTCTGAAAATTATTTAAACAACGTAATGAGTTAAATGTCAATGTTAGCTAATTATGTTTATGCTAATTGTTAATTAGCTCCATAATGGAGACAGTCTGAATTAACAATAGTTATGTGTGCGTATATGTATGCACTAAAAAGAGTGTGTGTTGCAAGTGAGAGGCTGCAAAAAGATGTTGTAAGTAATATAATTTCTTGTAATCATATGTATTTCATTTCAGACATTAACGAGAATTTCTCAATATACTTTAGGAAAGATGTGATTAACTCACAATGTATCTGTGAGCAATCCTTTCTATATAACATCTGTTTGGGTGCAATAATAGCAGCATCTTTTTTTCTTTACTTTCTTTAACTGAATTGTGGAAAGCTGGTTCTGCCTCCGCTTCTGTGACAGGAAAAACATACACTCTGGAAATATTGGCCGGGTTATGACAGAGAGGTCAGCATAATTGAACCTCAGGCTAAAGAAGATCACTAGTTTCCAAGATATCAGGAAATTCTTGTGACATATGTCAGAGGAAAATTCATCAAGAGATTGATGCTCTTACCTATGAATAGAGTTGACATTTTTATAACAACGAACTTCCTACAGCGTGAATCTATTCAAACAACAATGGTCTAAGTTTAAAAAACAGTAACTATTTTTCCTTGTCATATAACAATGGAAAAAAACCACTATGACACAGCCTGAACACTTGCAGTCCATGGGCTTAGAACCACACTGGTGAAGTATTTAAATGCAGATTTTGGCTTGAAGCAGATAATTCAACACTGGTGACGTGGTTTAGTGGTGGATTTGGCAGTCCTGGGGTAAAGATTGGGCTTGATCTTAAAGGTCTTTGCCAACCTAGTTGATTCTATGATTACACAACTCTGGTATCTTCATCTACTCTTGCTGTGTATTGCAAGCCTGTGTTTTTGACTGCCCCCATGAAGTCAGCAGTTCTTGGCTGCTGTATTGCTCCTCCAAAAGAGAGTTAAAACCCTTTCCGAGGTCCCTCGTGGATTTGGTGGGGGAAAGCATTCTCCCACAGCAATGAAGCATATGGTGAGGTAAGAACCCCTGGAACAAATACAGAATTCAAAGTGTCTGTAGCGCTAAGGAAAGCTTGTAAAGCCCAGGCCATCTATACAGATGATCTATTACTACAGCCATGAGTCTCTGTGCCCCTCTTCAACTTCCCTCTATGCAGCCCTGAGGAATTCTCATAGAATTTGGTCTTGAGGAGTTCAAGAATGTATATTTACAAATGCATGACATAAAACTGTGGGGAAAACTAATTCCTATCTAACATGCCAAATTGTCTGCTTTGATGCCTTTATTTTGTGAAGAATATGAACAGAAATCGTATTTTTAATAGGCTTAATTAGTATCTGAAAAAATGACTGTTGCCTTAGAAACACTGTTCTGCACTTTGCTTCTGCCATATTTATGCAGTAATGAGTATAAATGCAAGTGATTAAACATAGAAGCCTGCAAAATTACCTTTGTAGTTAGTTGTATATAACATAAAAGCACCTTTCAGTCGCCAAGACATCAGTTTCTAATTACATTCATTAAAAAAATTACAAACATCAATTAATTCTACAACGGCTACATAAAAGACAAGAGGCTTCTCTTTCATAATTGCTTTTCGTACTTCTCAGCCTTTACTGAGTAAAGCAGTAGAGTTACAAGTTTGTATACAAGCTTTTCTAACAGCAAACTCTCAGCCTGACCCGTTGCAAGGAAGCCAATGAGAAAATTCTCTGGTTCTTATGCGATCAAGGCTGAAAGGTGGGAAGTGAAGAGAAAAAACAAATCTGTGAGAGAAACAAGTGCTTTGGTTCAAATTAAACTTTTCAGTGTAGTTCCTCCTTTTTTTATGCAAAACAATATTGGCTCTTCAAATTAAAATAGTTTTAGAAGTAAACTTGCCAATTAGGAAGTTCTGTACAGGGATGGCACATTCTGCCATTGCCAAGACACAGGCGTCAGGAGAAAACTCATGCTGATACTGTTCTGAAAAGCAGTTCAGTGGCAGCCAGCAGCCTCCATTAATGGAAAAATAGATGTTTCCCTTACCTGTGCTATATTTGCCTTTCAACGCATCCATTAGTTATGGATCAGCCTACTCCCAGCTGTAGGTACTCAGCTGTTTTTTTAAGTTTCATTTCCAGGATCTTTTGCTGTTCTTGAGCAGAAGGAACTCTTTAAGACTACATCTAAATGTATCTAATTAATTTGTGGATGGTAAACTCCCTTGGAAACTCAGGTGCCGAAGTATAGTTAAGAATTAGGACCTTGACGGTTTTGTTGTAGAGATTTTGCCTGTCTTAGGACTGAAACCTACAATATCTGTTCAGATACTCAACCAATTTATTGTAGTAAAGTTCCACTATGGTGCACATAGCTATTCTGATTTCTGACTCTTCAACTTCTGGCCCTTAACTTTATAGGAAATTTGAGATGCTCATAAGAGAAGCTATTTCAGTTTAAATTCCTGTTGTTTCAAATATGCCACCACTACACATTTTGTCGATTATAAACTAAACTTATTTGTAAACAACAAGGAGATAAGGACACTTCTCAGTTTCTCTGAGTCTGACCTTTGCCATCACACCTAGATATAAGCATGTGAAAGAACATGCTACACACCCCGTTTGTCCTCTTCCACAGTGGCTATGCTGGGGAACAGATAACCAGGATGGACTTGCTTTGCTCCGTGAATTTCATCAAGAGCAATTGAGCAAATGCAGTGTGCTTACTCTAGCCCTGCCAGGACCTCATTCCCATGCTGAGCAAGCCACAAAGTTATATCTATGTGAGCTGGTTTGAGACTGCAAAGTGAAAGGTAAGTTTGTAAGCGAGTATAGGCTGTCTAACTCAGACAGCAGAGAAGATATGAGATCTGGCTTTAAGGCTGGATCTCAGGATTAGCAGCCATCTGCATCCCTCCCTACCAAGGGCATAACTTGCCTTTACCACATCATCCATATACCCAGCCTACAGACCAAGCAGATCTCATTCAAGCCAAAAGAATAAAGACAGTACATGGACATATGAAGCAAAGAAATCTGAATCAGTAAACAAAATATCATGCTAATACACCACTAGTATCCAACCATTCTTAGTGTTTATCAGGAGAGCTATGACTTGCTGATCTCCACATGGAGTATGACACATCTTTTTATTGCTAGGAAGCTTTATTGCACCTGGTAGGAGAACACCTTGCTTGGGAAAGCAAATGATCCTGGTGGACTTTGGGTTTGGAGCTGAGAATGCACTGGTCCAGATGGTCCCCTACCGATGAGCTCTCTGACTTGCCTTGGACACAAGTAGAGGTTTTGCAGAAGCTCACCATGAACTGGGTGTAAGGGAGCTGCATGTGGGGCAGTAGTGTGATACATTTCACCACAGAGCCTTGTGCATTCTGTACCTGTGGGACCACTCCAAGGGGTGAGGAAAGGCCAGGTAAGGGCTGAGCATCCTCCCTTCCCCTCTGTAAAGCATTACTGTAGCACAGATCCAGGTGCTGTGGAGAGCCTAGGAAGCTGGCTTCCAGGGCAGGAGAGATGCAGCTGAACAACCTACTCTGAGCCAAGAAAAGCAGAGTACCGAAGTCCCTGTGATGGGACCCATGTCTCTGTCATGCGTCACTAAAGCATGACCCTCTGGCCACAGTTTATTCAGATTACAGAAAGGCAGATCCCAAGGTCCAGGCTATGGCATTAAATAAGCTCAAAATTCTCCTTTTCTAACCCAAGGCCATGCTTCAGCATCAGTTTGTGTGCAGTTATGTGGTAGTGGGTGATGCTGGACAACTGAGTCATATCTGTTTATACCCAAGAGCACAATCATATCTGCTGTAGGTGCTGCTGGGGAAGCACAGCATGCACCTCTCCAGGTCAGGGCTGCCTGTAAGAGCACACATGCCATCCCATTGCTCCCGAAGGAAAATAGAGGCTCCCTGACCTATGCCTGCATAATCCAAGCAGCCTTTGCTATTCCAACATATTTAGTGACAACTCAACATACCTGGGGCAGGTGGGAAAAATTGGTCTTATTTAGCAAAGCAGACTGTATCTGCTATTGCTCCACATTTATGTGGTTAAGGGAACATATGTCCAAGGAAACAATTTTGTTGTCACTTCCTTTGTACAGAGGTTTCTAAACAAGTGGGTTATTGTTTTATTAAGGAATAGAATTCCCTGACTGATGGCCACATTCACAGGATGACCTTGTCATTGTTTTCTCAAGTACTTGTAATTGTTACAGTGGAGAATATTGGGCTTTAATTATCTGTGCTAAAACTCATACACTGTGGTTACACTCTGCTGATTGTATTGGATACACTATGATATTTATTTGCCGAAGAGGGAAAAATGGCAACGGCAAGTCAGTCTAAGGACTCTCACAGGAGAAAGTAATACTGGATATTACAGGTTCCTAAAATACTGTAATAGCATATAGTAATTCAAGCAAGCCCGGTAATCAGTTGGCACTCAGGTTCAGTACAGATTACCTGCCATTAGATCAGGCATACTCTCAATCTTGAGAAAATATCTGTTAAAGTATAAACATATAAGTGAAAGAGGCATAGAATGTAAATACCATGGATTGACAAACGATGCGTGCTGCACAAATATTGTGACTTCTTCCCTGCATTTGAATGTAATTATTCACTTCACACACCCAGTCAGCAGTTAACATTACAAGGCTTCACTCGCCGTGCATGCTCATTATCATAATCAGGTAGCCTTTCTACAAAGTTCAGTCACCGTGAGGATTTCTCACCAGCAACCTGAGCCCATATTTCTGAACCGGAGTCTATTGGCAACTACAGTGGTGCCAAAGCAAAGAATCAGGATTCAAAGATGCTAGAAACATACAGCCATACATGGGGAGCATCATATTGCCACAGAAAGACTTTGAAGGAAAAAAGAAGAATTTATATATATTTAAAGTCCTTTCCAACCCTAACTATTCTATGATTCTACGATATATGTGTATATGTGTAAATTAGGGAGATCTATGCCATGCCATATCCCCATTAGTATGACAATACAAAAACCTTAGGGTTTCTGTTGTCAACTTGCTACAGAAAATAGGCAGATAGTATACGAAAACAATAATGCTGTATAAAACATATCATGAAAGTAGAGCTATGAGCTATTATTCTAATTTAGATATAAGAACAGATTGCTTGGAATGCAAATAACACATGCATTTGAGAGTCCCTGAGTGCAAAATACCCAATGGCTTTGGCAGTACATGCACATTTTCCCATGCTGTGTTGCTTCAGATAGAGTCAGCAGAGGCATGAGTATTTGAGAAGACACCACCATGCCGTTCTCTGGGAGAGGCACTTACCTGCATCATCCTCTCTCCTGCCTTGGACTAAAACACCTTGGTTTGTTTATCCTCCAGAAATGACAGGAGACCCTCCTACTTTAACTGGCTTTGGAAGAAGGAGAAAAGTGGCAAAGGAAGATTACCTCTCTGAAGGCCCATCCAACCTGGCCTTGAATACTTCAGGGGATGGGGCAGCCACAGCTTCTCTGGTCAACCTGTTCCAATGCCTCACCAGCCTTCACAGTGGTGAGGCATTCATTTAAAAGCCATTTTCCTTTGTCCTATCACTACTTGCTCTAACAAAAGTTCCTTCTTCAATATTCTTGTAGATGCCCAATCTTTTTTTAGTTCATCTCCCAAATGTATGTATTTTATAAAGGCTTATTATTTTTATAGTCCAAACACTATATTTTATATTTTACAAGCATATTTTAAAGTTGCTTCAGTCCTTAATCCAGTTAAACTTGCATATGTCTACTAAGACTGATTTAAGAGCCATCATTTCAGCATTGTAGTAGAGAGAGAAATGTTTGACACACAAACACACTGATGCAAAGTGACTTCACAGTTAACTCAGCTCATAAAACACATTCAATAGTGAGAAGTGATTTTGGAATAATTTTATTTGATATTAAGTTTAACATAATGGGGCAATTCTAAAGAAAGAGCATATTCAAGACAATTCTTTTCATTTTAACTCTTTCAATGAAAATGAGAACATATTACAGTGTGAAATGAGCAAAACCACAGCTAGAGATTTGAGCCAAATTCTGACCTAAGGCGCACAGAAAAGTGCTGCTTTCATTTTGCACACCTACCGATGTCAGCCTTCCATCTCCAACTCCAAAAAGGAAAGAATAGCTGAAAGTTATTTAAAGTGAAAAACAGGCAGAGTCTCTGGCAGTGCACACACTATGGAGTGATCTGTATTTTCTACTAATGTGACAGACACTTAAAGGAAAGAAGTGAATTCACGGGTGCAGTAAAACAGTGGCCAAGTCTCCCTTACCTTTATGTTATTTCTAGCAACAGTAATAAAAGGGCTGTTTATTGAGCTTTTATTCACTCTTTCTTCCCTCTTTGTTTCGTTGTCAAACAAAAACGTTATTTTTTGAGAAAATAAACTAATTTATTTTATTAAGCTATTTTCCCTGTAGTTCCACAGTAAATGGTGGCAAGATTTTATTGAACAACTGGTGCTGATGACAGCATTTTCTCCTTTGAGAAATGCTTGGACTCACCTAAACGGCTAAGGCTTTCCTCAAGCACTAAGGAAAAAAACAACTAAGCATGAGAAGTAAAACTGTGGGAACACCATGATCACTGGGCATGTGGTAAGGATGAGGAGGCTATGTTAGTTTAAAATACCCATAAAGTTTGAAACATCAACAGGATAAATGTAGTGTGTGTCTATGCGTGCAGTATGGGATGATCAACACTTTGCCTTGAAAGCCATCCCAGAGCAGCCAATGCTTCTCAGGGCTCCCAGCCACCACAAAGATAGTGGCAGTCCCTCAGTGCAGTTCATTCAAGGCAGAGTCATTCAAGGGGTTCAAACTTAAACAGAGAAAGTTTAGGTTGGATCTGAGGAAGAAATTCTTTACTGTAAGGGTGGTGAGGCACTGGAATGGGTTGCGCAGGGAAGTTGTGAATGCTCCATCGCTGGCAGTGTTCAAGACCAGGTTGGATGTAGCCTTGGGTGACATGGTTTAGTGGGACGTGTCCCTGCCCATAGCAGGGGGGTTGGAACTAGATGACCTTAACGTCCTTTCCAACTCTAACTATTCTATGATTCTATGACAAGAAGTGGGGTGTTAGAGGAGTCACAACCCTGGCATTTGCAGAGTCACTCCAGCAGATACATCCCAGTTCCTTAGACCTCTGTGCACCTTCCTGAGTTGGACCACAGAGCTCTGTTGAGTTCAGCACACCCTGACACTGGACAAATGCTTCTCCTTTGCTTTTCTCGCACACGTGTGCTTTCCCATTAACACAACCTGGTTCTTAACATGAATCAGTCATGTAAAATTTGACTCATTTCCACAATAACCTCTTCATTTAATCCTTCTGTTGAAAGTGTCATCTCGGATATTTGTTTCAATGAAGTTATTGACTGCATATGCTCACCACTTCTGCTACAGTATTTTAGGTCAGTAGGTCATGTGACCCTGCCTCATCCAATAGCTGTCTGGTCAATAACCTTAAAAAAACTCAGTATTGACTGCTAGAAGAATGATCATGCAAAGAAACGGACCTTACATCAGTCAAATGAATTGCGCTTGGCAAGCCAAGGAGGTACAAAGCAAACTTATGCTGATAACTGGATCATCTAATAAAGATACACGTGTCATCAGCTTTAAAGCAATTGATTCTCTTAAAAAATGAAATTAAAACATGACCAAAGCAGTCTCTGGGACTGTGCCCACTAACACCAGAATTCCTCTCACTTTCAGTGAGGCTTAGTACCAGGGTGTAGGACTTGATGGACGAACTAAGAGGCACATATGTCTGATATGAACCCATCATCTCTGTATAGCAGTTTGGAAGTAAAAGTAGGCTTAGGACAAAAAGAGAACATCAGAACCATCAATTTCTGCTCTTCACTCAGCCCCCCAAGACACCTGGGAACAAGTATATGCATTTCTATATTTAAACAGGAAAGTTGTAACCAGGAACCCAGACTGGATCTCGGCAAAAGGAATAGTGCTTGTTATCTACCACCTGCATCATTTTTATGTGTGCCTTAGATCCTAAGGTATCCAAGTAGAATGAAATGCCCCATGGAAACATTTTCTTCTATGCAATAATTAAGATGCCAGCCTGGAAATCTAACATAGACAATCAACTTCTGGACAGCAGAATTCAAAGATGAAACCCATAATTCCCAGCCTCATCCATTCTGATCTAGTTTCAAGCAAAGTTTATCCCCAGAAATAACAACCAGAGTCTGGAAGTTGGGAGTTTTGTTGCTGTTCCTGGTTCAGCCACAGGTACCGGTTATTTCATTACCTGTATTTGCAGTTGTTTGAATAGCCAGAAAACGGGAGTCACAATATTTCTGAAGAAAAAAACTGTGATTACAGATGAACTTATATATCTATTTATGACTTTTTCTCCTTCAATTTATGATGTGCTTATCAAAGTATCATTATATATACAGCAGTCCTTAAATTCCAATTATCTAGTGATAAAAACACATGAGAAACACAGCTTACCATGAGGAGATGTTAAGCTTGAACAAGGGTTCAAGGTTTGACACAGAGCTCTGCTTGGCAGACAATGGTGTGTTTTACAGAATGACACTGTTTTCAAAGCAAAGTCCAGTACGCTTCAGTTACAAATAGCTCAGGGTTTAGGATTCTTTGTTATCTCCGTAACTACAGTTACTATACTGGCTGATCCTTGCTTTGAATGTTCTGGATATTGATAATTTGCTACAAAGGACAATAAATATTATCCTTTTAACTACTGTCTTTTTATACATAGGGACAGGGCAGGATTCTTTGACACTTCAGACTTTAAGCTGAGTTGTTTTTATGTCTTATCTGCAAATCTTTTCCCTGGTTTTCCCTATCTTCACAAAATGATGTTCCACTCATCAAAAAGGATGCTCTTCCATATGTGACAGTATTATCAGCCACTGACTTACCACACTTCATGATGTCTTCCTTCACGTTTAAGATTCCTGACTGATGGAGTTCACAAGCCTGCGAGCCTGTCATTATGGCCATACAGTTATTATGTGCCAGGTGCCCCCCAGATTTCCCTGCAAACACGTATCATCTTACACTGCTTGGATCCTTTGCAGCAGTCAGTCAAACTGCTTGATGGATACTCCAGTTGTTAATTTAAATCATGCTGAAATTATAAATCAGTCTTCAGAATCCGAGGATTCAGAATCCAAGGTGCCTGGCTGAGTTCAGGTTCAAATTTGCATGTTGAATATACAGTTAAAATAGGAGTCAATAGTTGGATTTGACTTCCAAATGCCTACAGTAAAACCCATTCCTCTCTAGCACTGAGGTATATAGCATTTCTGTAACTTTTTGCCTGATGCAGGTTTTTTGTATCTATTCTAAGTGTGCAGAAAATGGTTACAAAATGCTCTGGAATACCCACTTTGTTTGGCTATAAATAGGAGAACACACTTTCAATAGGCATTTAGGCAGCCTGAAAAATCACTTTTCCCCCTTCCCCAGTCTGGAACTGAATAGCGAATTACCACATCTCATCTGGGACCATAGTATTAAGGAGAGTAGTAACTGCACGCCAGACATGCTTTAAAACACTCCAACCTGGTTACAAAAGCACATGGGGTAGGGCCTTCAGTATACTTACCTGAATATACAGGAAACTTCTCAGTACTGACAAAACTGGAATTTCAAGCACCAATAAGGTCTTGCAATCAAGCACAGCTCAGTTTTGTGTTAGATCCCTTCCCAGTGTAAATCAGCTGATGGAGCTAGCCTAATTCATACCAACTTTTGATTAAACTCTCTACATTAGTTCTAAAAGGGTAATCTTTTTATTCTTATTGTGTTTCATATCTCTATCACCTTCATTTCTAAAGGCTTAAATCACAAAATCACAGTAGAGTAGCGCTCACCTGCCTGAGATTGTCTTTGACAAGAGTGATGCATAACTATATGCACAATCCATTTGCCTCCTCTGTTCCCTCCAAATCAAATTCATTACAAAGAGTGTTGCAGGGACTTCAGTGAAGCTCTGAAGCAGAAGTTTGGGGTGTGGGGGCAGTTAGTGAGGTTCAAAAACCTGGGACGTGACTCTGGAAACACCTTGGCACCATTTTCTGTAGCATGGAGTATCGGCAACACAAGCAGCCCAGAGCAGCCTGTCGATATGGACAAATTAAGGATGTGGCAGTCTTCATTGAATTCACCAGGTTTACTTTACTGAACAATTAAGCTAATAGGATTGGTGTTTTGGCTTTTTGCTTCACTCTTGAACTGAAAAATGTAGAGGCCGAGTTCCACCTCCCTCCAACTGCCTGGTGCACACTCGTGCTTCAAAAGCAACACCAGCATTTGAAAACCATACGCAGCCATCAACAGGAGCTGGAACCACTTTCACTAACCCATTACAACTGCCAAGTCCTGACAATATGGTTGACTTCTTGTCTAAATATGAAGTGTAAACCACCTTCTTGTTGATTTACTCCTTTACATCTAAAAACAAGGAAAGAAAGAGAAGAATCTCTTCCTCCTTGGCAGGTGGGAGAAGGACCTTCATTTGCTCAGAGGGCTGTCCTTGTCTGAGAAGGTGCTGTGAGTGGTA
>JASSUY010045354.1:35000-36585 GCA_032466535.1 Forpus xanthops
AACCCGGGAGGTGATTTATAATTTAAAGATAAAGCATAATAAAGTCATAAAAGGGAAAGGACACTGTTGTGGTGTCTGATTAAAATCTAAGGGCTGGTGTATAATATATGAGCGGGGGCTGTTGTGGGCTCCGGCTCCACGGGACTCCCCTGGGCCCAGCCCGCTGATGGACTAATCATGTCCAAGCCCTACCAAAATTACAAGCTGATTGTTTTACCCATTATTTCTCCCAACTTTTAATTTCTGCTTTCTAAAGGATCATTGCCCGCGGTAATTGCAAAGGACCTGTCCTTGTATGTGTCACCAGCCTCAAAGACGGAAAAAAATCTCATTTTCCTTTTATGCTTTCTCTATTTTCCTACATTCCCCCCCCCTTCCTTTTTTTTTCCCCTGGCAGCTAATTCCAACCGAGTAGCGACTGGAGCGTCCAAAATAAGAATGAAATTGATACGATCAAAGCACACACGGCTCTACACGAGAGGGAAGGAAATGAGGTCGGGGAAGAAATTCGGGGTTTAGAATCCGCAGTTAACTTTTATCCCCATCTCTTAATTTCCCGTAACTAAGCCTACTGTTAATAAGAGAGTATTTTTTCCTCTTCTCCCGAAGGAGGAAGTTGGGGCTGGTCATTGCCTTACTGCTGCATGGGAAGGAACAGAGCTTTTCTCCCAGTTACTCACAATTTATTGATCGTCGTGTTTTCTCTTGCGCCGTTTAAATCTATTCATTTTCTTCTGGCACATACATTTGATATTTAATTGTAATTAATTAGCTAAGGGGGAGAGAGAGAGAGGCGAGGGGGGAGGGAATTCGGAGGCTTCAGCCCCGCTCCAGCCACTAACCCTCAATTCCATCATTTTCTCCTTTTGTTCTAATTAAATAAAACCAGAGGGGAAGGGAAACAGGTGCTGGGTGCTGACACCCCTGCACCCCCCATGCACACACGCACGCCTACAATCCCCTTTGGATCATCTAACTCTGCTATTAGGGATGGGAGACCTTAAGTTCCCATTTTCTACGTATAATCTCTTCTTTATATTGATCCCGCAATTATTTAAAAGAAAGCGTCATCTCCTCCCACTTCTCCAAATAAGGCTATTTAGATGCTTTCCAGATGAGTGGAGGTGTGCTGAAACAGAGCTGACAGCCAAGTATATCACCAGCACCACCATCCTTCACCCGCTCTCCCCCCCTCTCCCGGCACACACTTTCACCGTGTCTCTCCTCCAGTGATGAAGATCACAGACTATTACAAGCGAGGGATTAATTTGTAGCCAATTACAATCCAGTGCTAAATATGAATGCATAAATAAGATACAGCCTCGCGTCTGTGTGTATGTGTGAAGGGGGGGTAGCGTGGTGAGGATGATGAGAAGGAAGAAGCAGCAGCTGAGCGGAGGCTCTGAGCCGAGCATCACCCTGTGACTCCCGGTGGCTCCGGCCGGCTGGAGCCCGGGAGCCCGGAGCCCGAGCGGGGCCGGGGAGGAGTTTCCAGCTCAACTTCGCCGGAGGAAAGCGGAGGGGGGGGCGAGCAAAGAAGGGGGGGTGGGGGGGGCGAGTCAGTGAGTGGCTGTGTGATTCTGAG
>JASSUY010045360.1:0-12394 GCA_032466535.1 Forpus xanthops
CGTGGCTAGGTATCAGGTGAAGATCTGTTGTATTCTCTTTCCTTTTATTTTCTCTTGTATTATTATTGGTGGTAGCAATAGTGATTTATGTTATACCTTAGTTACTAAAGTGTTCTTATCTCAACCTGTGGGAGCTGCATTTTTTTGATTCTCCTTCCCATCTCCCCGGGACTAGGGAAGAAAGAGGGGAAAGTGAGTGAGAGAGCGATTGTGTGAGTTTGAGAGCCTTAAACCACGACAGTTAGTCCATGTGAAGTTGGATCATGTAATCTTAATCATGGAAGAAATGTGATTCAGTCTAACAAAAAGAATATTGCTGAATTGATATATGACCTCCAGTGAATAATATTTATATACAGTAAATAATTGAGATAGCAGCTATTTTTAACCCATTTTTTAACTTGGTAAAGAATTTCTGAAAATAGAATGAACGAAAAATGTTAACATAAGTATTACTAAGTAATTATGTACATAAAAAAATATTTTACTATAATTATAGTTCATTTTCTGTTCTGTACTTTTGTTTTACAGTTATCTCAAAATTCCTGGATACAGAACAACTGCTTTCGGTTTTGGTACAAATTCCAAAGCAGGATACAGTATGTTTTGAAATTCACTCTAGATGATAAGTTATCTGTCTAAAATGTGCGCTATATAAATGTGATATCTATAAATATGTGTGATACAATAAGAAAAAGACTGTACCTTAAAACCACATGGAATAATTCTATTCTAGATTGAGACTAGATCATATTTTACAGCAGTAGAGGTTTCTCACAGGAGAATGTTAGAAAAATTTGTGTTTGCTTCAATATCACATTCACCTAAATTTATGCAAATTGTCTTTAAAATTGCTTACTTTTTCATCACTCCCCACCTTTATTCCTCATATGCATACATCCTATTCTACAGTACTAGGATGAGAGAGAGGAATGTCCTTCACATCACCCTAAGAGGAAAAAGTGTATAACAGAAATTTACTCTTGTTTTTGGAAGTCGGTAAAGTTTTTGATAGCCTAAAGAAAATAAAGCATCGTTCTTACTAGAAAATAATTTCTTAATTTTCATGTAGTACAGGTCAATAGAAATTAGTCTTTATTGCCTGAAGAATTATTTTGAGAAAGGTTCTGAGGAAGCATTCTGACTTTGCTCAGCTCTGCATACAAAACAGATGAACTAAGTCAGTCACATAAACATACAGAGCCAGAAATGGAGCTTTCTTGTTAGTTTCCAAAACAGATACTGTGTGAACCAAGTGCAGCTTTTTTCATGCAGGGGTTAATGAGCAGCCTCTGAACAACAATGAGCTGACAGAAAACAGTATACTCACCTGCATAGCATAAGCAGTACCAAATGTGGCAGAAGTTGCCCCTACACTGACTGTTCTCAAAAGCAGACAATCTTATGTCTCAAGCATATAACAGAGAGATCTCTAGGTTATGGATAGTGTTTGGAAGTCATTTGTGTATCCTATTCTCAACTTAACCCGTACTTCTCTGTTAACCTTTTAATGCAAGGGTTAAGTAATGTATTAGAGAAAAGATTATTCTTAAATTTTCTCATGGTCCTCTTTTACAGATTGAAAGAGTACCCTAATACATTAAATCATGTATCTAACTATTCTATGATTCTATGATCTCACGAGTCAAAAATGAAATGCAGATAAAGCATTTATTCATAAAAGCGTATCTAGACAATAAAGCTATAAATGCTTACAATAACATAGCTTTTTTGAAAGACAAGCAGTACTTTTTCTGCTTATGTTCGGGCTTCAGCAAGAAGATACTTTGTTCCTTACGCCCCTGACAGTGGCAACTATGATTTTTGTCTGTATGAGTGTTGTGTGCCTCCTGGGACGTCCATTAGAGTGCATTCAGGAGCTCAGCTGACAAAGAAGGTTTCCATCCCAGATCACCTTTGGGAAAATTACTGAATATACCTTAAGATTCAGTTTCCTTAGAATCTCTTTCCTCCTCAGTGTTTATAATGAATTTCCCATTTGAAGTCTTTTAGGAGCTTGAGAAAGTTTTAATCTTTCACCTTGAAAACCACAGTGTAACATTTTTAACCATGGGGTAGTTTTGATTAATTAAAATAAGGTTTCTCTTCCTTCAGTGTACTACAGTGTGTTTTTTAGACTGGAGGTCAGCTCCTGTTCCTAGCTAGTTTGTAAACAAATGTTGGTGAAGAATCCATAAAGGACAGGCTTGCATTTTAGTCATTAATGAGTCTAAAAGAAGTAACATTATATAGAAGAGTTACTGATATAATAATGACTTCATATAGAAGGTGAAGGTAAGGCAAGGGATGCCCTCTATCACAAGAGTGAAGAGTTATTATATACAAAGAAGAAAAGGTTTCACACAGGGTCATACTCCTATGTTTGTGTTGAAAGCTGACATTAAATTTTCTTCGGAACCAAACAGTGTGCTTATCTATGTTGGTTTCTTAAAATCCCCTCGCACAGTGTATACGTAGTACATATGCTATGCATTACACATGATATGTTCTAATGTCATAAGCAAAATTCTTTATATGTTAATGGGCAGAATTAACATATAAAGGTAGAAGAGCTATGTGGACAAAACCTGTTTAAGTTAGTCATTAGTGTAATCAAAACTTTTAAACATTTATTGGATATTTTTTTAATTACAAGGGTAGATGTTTAAGGATATAAATATATTAACCAAGGATAAGTGAACCAAATTGGGTTATGTTTTATTCAACATCATTTCTGAAAAGGGCTATAGTGCTTAATTATTGTGAATAATATATTCAATTTGAAAGAGTTTACGAGCTTGTAGAGTTTAGAGAGTAGGAGATTAGAAGTTTTCATGGCTTGGGCTAGTCTATCATTATCAGTGCAGGCAAATGAACATATTAGCAGTCTGGTAGGCATGCTATCACAATTGGCAATGTAAAATTTAGATAAGCATTTTTTTATACAGTTACATTTTGAGTTGTTGAAGTGAGTTTATAAAGTATTTGTTGCAATTTTCGTTAAAAATACGAAGGTGTTACAGTTAACAGTATGAGTTCTGCTAGTTCTTAAGTCCTTCTTCAAACAGGCAGACATACAAACACCTCCAATATTTGTAAAATTTTTCAACAGGTTAAAAGTGCTGAATCAAAAATAACTAATTTAATCTACCTGAAACATACCCTAGAACTTGTGGAACCTCTAAAGGTAAGTTATGTAATATTTTTTTTATAAAGCACAAACTGTTTAGTCCTTATTTTTGTACAGTGCAGTTTCTTAGATTTCATAGAATATTTCAAGCTGGAAGGGACCAATAGGTGTCATCAAGTTCCAAAGAAAAAAAAAAAAGAAAAAAAAGTAAGTTTATTTTAATCTGTCAGAACATGATCCTGCCAACACAGTACAGTCTGTTAATTCTTAAGCCTATTAGAAATATGCATTTGAGTCTGATACTCTTTTGAGGACTGGGTTCCTACCATTACCTGAATAATTGATTTTATAACAGGCATTTAACTGAAATTCCTGCTCAGATTATCCAACCACTAATGTAGCCTCAGTGAATCTGAGAACTTTGCCCTTTGAAAGGGCTAAAAAACTCCCTAACTGTTCATGTCCATATTTTAATCTTCAACAGGCTGCTTTAAGAAGCTGTACCACACCGCTGCTAAAGGCTTATTACAATTCTCTTGAAGATACAAGGTATTTATCGGAACACTTTCGCTAGTGTGCTAGAAACTCTTATGTTAAGAAAGTGTGTAAGAATTAAGATGTTGCATCTTTACTTATCTGTAGTTACAGTTATAGCTCAGTTCTTTTGCCTAAAAGTTGATTTTAATTGTAAAAAAAAAATCTGTTTTTCAACTAAGAAAAAATACAGGGTAAAAAAATGAAAAAAAGAAAGTTAGTTGTGACACTTTAATTGCTGATGAATGGCACTCAGATAATTCAGAGAAGACAGAATAATAATTCTGAGAAGACAGAAATAGTGGTTTCCCATTATCCCTGTAGCAATGCAAAAATCAAGTGTCGCCTGTGTCTTTGAGAAATAATTTCTGTCTCCCAAACGTTTGAATGACATCTTTGGTCAGACTTGGCTATAGTCATACTTCATTCTGAGGCAGAAGTAGACATGAAATTTAGTGGTTTGTTTCAACAGTGCATAATTTGCTTTGATAATTTGTAATGCTGTTATTTGTAATTTTGGGATACTGTTACAAAGAAGATACAGTAAAATATTATGTAGCTAACTAGCAATACAACTAATATTGCAGATTTGGAATTATACTTGAAAAGATTACAACTGTCATTAATGATGATACAAGGTACACAAAAGGATGTCTGAGTATGAGGACCCAGAAATGCTATGCTGTTAAGCCTAACATTAATGAATTCCTCGACATAGCTCGTAGAACATACACAGAAATTGTTGATGACATAGCAGGTATTTCTAAACCAAGTTTTATTTATATTTGGAGTTTAAAGTATATTGCATGGGCTGTATAGAAGTCATATAATCCTATCTGTTGTAACCTTCTAATGTGTAAAAAATAGTTACTATAAACTGATTGGCATTGATAACTGAAGTACTTTTGTGATACATACTGAGATTCTCCTTTTTGTAGATTAAAAACTCAGTTTTATTTTAATTAAGTTGAACAATTGTATTGTAGCTCCTATATTTAAGTCTGTTGATCCTTATCCTCTGGAAGTAAAATAAAGTTAAAGTAACGTAACAGAATTATTCCACTTAAAGCATTCTGCATAAAGCACATTAATCTTTAGTTCAGCTTCTTGACTTAAAATATCTGAGTTCTGTGTTCTTTATATTTTAAGCAGTCTTGATCCGTGAACTATATTTTAGCCAAGCAACTAAAAGCTGGAAAGCACGAATGAAAGGAATTTTACTATCATGTCTGTTACTGTACTTTAGTAATCTTCCTGTTTATCATTCAGTCAAAACAGAAGAAAAAAACGCAACCTTCTGGAATGGATCTCCAATTTTAGTATAAGATACTGATTTCTAGCTAGAGGACCATCTTCTTTGTTTACTACGTAATTGAAAACTTAAAAGAGCATCTGAAAATTAAGCATCTGTCATATGTTCTGAGCTTCCTATTCCTTTCTAGTCTTACATTCTACATAGTACACAGTCAAAAGTACAGAGGCTATTGTTTTTCATTTCCTAAACCTTGCAATTTTCACTGTAGCCCACATGCTTGCAGAAGGGACTCCTCTCTTTTCCCTGTTACTGGATTAAACTCTTAAGTGACTAAGACTGAAATACTGATGTTGTCTGCCTGGAGTTCTGTGAGCCTTTGATTCAGTCCTCCACAACATCCTTGCTGCTAATTTGGAGAGAGATGGGTTTGACAGATGGACTAAGGAATGAGAGGTAGATATGAGATGGATAAGGAATTAGCTGGATGGCCACATCCAGTGAGTGATAGCTCAGTGTCCAAGTGGAAACCAGTAACAAGTGGTGTTCCTCAAGGGTGTGTACTAAGACAAATGCAGTTTACCATCTTCATCAGTGACATGGGCAGTGGGATTGAATGCACACTCAGCAAGTTTGTGGACAGCACCAAGCTGAGTGGTGCAATTGATTGGTGCGGGGAGCAGGTGCCTTCCACAGGGACCACGACAGGCTTGAGGGTGGGCCTGTAAGAGTCTCTTGAAGTCCAGTAAGTCCAAGAGCAAGGCCCTGCACCTGGGCCAGGACAGTCCCCGGTATCAGTATGGGCTGGGGGATGGATGGACTGCAGGGAAAGGACATCAGTATACTGGTGGACAAAAAATTGGACATGAGCCAGGAGTATGTGCTTACAGCTCAGAAGGCAAATCGTATTCTGGCCTACATAAACAAGAAGGCATGACCAGCAGATCGAGGAGAGAGATTCTCACCCTCTCTTTTGCTCTGGTGAGACCCCAATGGAGTACTGTGTCTACCTCTGGGTTTCCCAGCACAAGAACAACAGAGACCTGTTGGAGTGGATCCATTGTAGGCTACAAAACTGGTCAGAGGGCTGGAACACCTCTCCCGTGAAGAAAGGCTGAGAGACTAGGTGTTACTCAGCCTGGAGAAGAGAGGGCTTCAGGGAGACCTTCAGTATGTAAACAGTATGGGCCTTTCCAGAAGGAAGGAGAAAGACTTTTTTCTTTTTTTTTTTTTTTTTTTTTTTACCAGGGTCTGTGCTGAACAGACAAGGGGCAGTGGTTTTAAACTGAAAGAGAGTATGTTTAAGTTGAACATAAGGAAGAAATTTTTTATAATGTGTGATGAGATGCTGAAACAGGTTTCTTAGAGAAGTTCTGAATGGCCCGTCATTGGAAGTGTTCAGGGTCAGGCTGGATAGGGCTTAGAGCAAACTGATCTAGTGAAAGATGCCCCTGCCCATGGGAGGGGAGCTGGACTAAATTCTTTAAAGGTGCCTTCCAGTCCAAACCATTCTGTGATTCTATAGCCAGAATGTTCTCAGTTGCTAGTCTACATTTGGAGTGGTTGGAATATCAGAGTGGGTAAGCTTAGAGCCTTGAGCAGCAGGGAAACAAAAGTAACTGCATCCTTTCTTCTTGCAGGAGCAAGAAGTTTTTGAAGTATTTAGGATTCCCATCATTTAACACTACATGTTGTTCTGTCATCTAACAGTTTCCCACATATGGTGTCTTCTCAGCTAAAGGAGGATTACAAATGTAAAGCACAACCCTCAGTCTAGGGGAAGAATATTGCTTAGAATCATGAACAACTTAAAAACTGAGAGTTCCTGAGTTCATCACTCTCATCACTCATCATTTCTCATCACTCGCTATTGATGAGGCAGTGACACTAGGTGCTTGAGCAAACTTTCCTTGCTGTTGTTAGGCCCATGTGGGAGTTAGTCCGATGCATGACCTGCCTTTAAAAAATGCATGAATTTATCTGATTCTCCATTGGATTTTTTTTTTCTCAATAGCTTTATGCAGCCACATCTGTTACATTAATAAGTTACATTAATAAGTTATCTACCCTGGAGACCTGCCTCTAAGGCCTTTTGTCATGTTGCTTACCTGACATATTCAGCACCTATAAATCTCATTAGCAGTATGTGTCTTTGTACCAAAACAAACGTGTATGTGTGTGTGTGCACAAGTGTCTATGTAATTTGGGTCCACTCTGTATTTGTGGTATATAGGTATGATCGCACAGCTTGCAGAAAAGTACAACCTGCCAATGAAAACAAGCTTCAGCTCTGCTCGTGGGTTTTTTATCCAGATGAATGTTGATTGTTCAACATTACCCAATGGCCAGCTTCCTTCAGAATTTACAAAGGTATCTCTATTAGATATGTTTTTGCATAATGTGTTTGTATACTTAGTATATAAAAAAAAAGTATAATATATTATTAAAGGACACATTAAGCGGTAATTTAAGAAACAAAATAATTTCAGTGAAGATACCTAGAAGTAAATGAAGGTGTAATGGGTATGGTTTTGTAACTGCCCTATTTCTAATTAATATAGTGATAAATGTGCAATCACATGGAATTATATTGTGTGTGAAGATAAAGTTATATATCTTGCTGATAACTGCATTCTCTTGTATGAATTTTTCATAAAAATATGTATCGAAAAAATTAAACAAGGTATTGTTTCTCCTGCTCCATCCATCCCCCTCCCCCTCCCCCCCGATTGTTCCCAATTTGCATTTTAGGAACTATTTTTTGTTTCTAATAATATGGTCAGTTCTTACTGTTGGTTTGTATTTCCTGTAGATCACTAAAATGAAAAATACATATAGCTTCACTTCAGCAGATTTAATAAAGATGAATGAAAGGTGTCAGGAGTCCCTGAGAGAAATATATCACATGACCTACTTGTAAGACCATTTAATATTTGTTAATTCCATGGGATTTGCTCAATTAACAGCTACTTACACATTCTTAAAGCTGGATTTCTGTTCAGTTGTGGCCGCTTACAGAAGTAATCCAAAGTGACACGACATGTACTTCCTGAGACCAAAAAAAAGCCCAACCAACAAAACCCAACCAAACCGCAAAATGTGCATTGTATTAAGTGTGATACAGGCACTTGTTAATAAGGGTGGCCGTCATATGTATTAATTTTTTATGAGTGAATTATCTATGCAAAATGATACAATGAATGCATTAGGTTTGTAATACAGAATCCTTGCGTTTACAGGAGAATTGTCTGTTTCTTTATTTTGCCCTTGCTGCTGTCATGTTGCTCTGCTGTCTGTTTCAGGAGACTCACTAAGCATAACATTGTGTGTCGAGTTTTATGGGAATTCTTTCTAGAAACCTTATGGGGGTTTTATTAACATGGAGCCCTAAGGGAATTGGAGTTGCATTTGATGCGTTAATAAAATACACTTGTTTCTATAGCTGTGTTTTTAGTTCATTCTCTTTGTGAAGCTTTCCTATGAGCTGTTGGTATTTGAGTCTTGGATCTGATGGGAGATGATGGTATAAGATCTTAACTTGCTTCAAAGAAATGTATACATTTGCTTGCATCTAGCAGAGATGATTGCATTTTATGAGTAACCACCTATCGTAATGTATGCAGTATGAACATTTTTAACTTGCTTTATTTCTGTAAGTTCTATGAAGTGATGGTATGTACTGTGGAATAACTAAATTGGTGTCTTATTTCAGAATAGTGTGTAAGCTACTTAACGAGATCTATGAACACATTCATTGCCTATACAAGCTGTCTGACATTGTGTCCATGCTGGATATGCTGCTTTCATTTGCCCATGCCTGTACCCTTTCTAATTATGGTAAGTTTCTTCTTTGATTCTGTCATGGGCCAGATAAAGTCCCTCCTGCTGGAGAATATCCAGGCTGTTTTGTCTAGTTTTAAAATTGCTAAGTCCACAATTTCTTTTTCTAAGTCTCAATAGACTTCATGTGAGTGTCTCTGGCCCATCCTTGCTGTTTTTGTGCTGGTGTTCTTTCCATTCACTGAAACTGCATTCTACCATTTAGATTCCGTAAGCCTTCACAGCCAGTCTTTTTCAAAAGTCTTTTCAGTTTAGGTATATTCTATTTGAAAGTACAAAGTCTGTGAACATTCTGAGTTTACACTTTCTCTCTGGAAGGGCACAAGATAATATATGCAAATCAACACTAAGTAGCATAAAACAAAATATGGGGCTACCTTTGTTCTTTGTTCTTTGCTTCAATTTCTGTAGCACATCTAGATGTTTTTGGAAGTAGAGTCTTGTAAGGAATCCAGGATCACATGCTTACTGGCATATTGTTTCTCCTGCTTCTCTTGCCCAGTTCTGCAATATACAGATGATCATGTTGTCTTCAATTAATGCTGAGCTGGAATATCTGTCTCTTGCACCATACAGTGTAGGTACTTCATCAGATCCAGAAGCCCTTTCAGGAGATGTAATAGCCCATCATTATTGATGCTGCTATTTAATTCTCAGTTCATGAGCAGGATCACTTTATTTTGCAGTTTGGACTGTGAATCTTAATGTGCTGATGATTCCAGTTGTAGCATATGAATTGATATATAACTGAACTGAGCATTACCTGATGTGATCGAGGCATCATAGTCTTTCCCACCAGATGAATCAGAGCACAAGTCTTCTTCAGTAGTAGTAATAAGACAAAAGCCACTTAGCTTCTCCCATAAATCTACACCTGCAGTATGCACAGCCATGCATGAATGTGCATCCACCAAAAGAAATGGTCATGTGTAGCTTTCAGTCCTCTTTACCAGCTGACTCTCTTATCTAAATCATTAAATGTCTAAAACCTACACCAGGCAATTAGAGTTTCCCAATGTTTAAAGCTGAGAAACTGTTTTAGCACTTCTCTCTTGAAGTCTGCTCCATTTAAGCGCACTGCTGAATTTAGCAATGCTTCTTTGTTAGCCTGGGGTACTGCCATTGAGGTGGGCAAAGGGGACATATGGAACAGGTTCAGAGAAGAACTGTATTCTGACAGAAACGCATACAGATAATCTCAGTGTCAAGAGGATCTTTGTAAGCATAGTACGCACTCAGATAATCAATGCAATAACATAGAACAGAAATAGAAGGAATGCTACTACCTCTTTTCTTGTGTTTCTGTAATGTGGTACATAAGTAAGAGTTGATGACCCCTGTACTTGATGTGCTCAGGCAGTATAAAAATTATTAAAAATATATTAGTTATGAAACTAGCTTTCAGGTTTTTAATTACTTGTCAAGTTTTGCTCTTTGTAGTTTTGTTTATTATTGTAGTCTAACCATACTACAGAACGCAATGTTCATTAAGAAATGAAGTGTTACAGGATTCTTTCTGTAGTATCAAGTCATAAAGGTTTGTGTGACAGTCAGAATCTGTACCTGAAAGTGGCTGGTAATTCTTCCCAAGTGCCGCATGTCAGTCTTGCTCTCTACAGGAAAGTGAAAATCGGGGAATAGAGTCTGAGTTTGGCTTTTGCTCTGCAAGAATGACTTTGTTTCAGAATGCACTAGTTTAAAAACGTGAAGCTGTCCATACCAACTCTGCAGTGTTCTGTATCCTTTTCCTCCTTTAGTTCGTCCAGAATTTACGGATACTTTAGCGATCAAGCAGGGATGGCATCCCATTCTTGAAAAGATAGCTGTAGAAAAACCTGTGCCTAACAATACATATCTGACAGAGGGTAACAATTTTGTCATTATTACGGGACCAAATATGAGTGGAAAATCAACATACCTAAAACAGATTGCTCTTTGTCAAATTATGGCACAGATTGGTGAGTAGTAATGTACCATATTGCTAATCTTCTGCAGAAGTTTGTTTTATACTTAAAAATGATTATTAAGTTGAATGTTTTGGCTTCTAGAATAAGATTCTGCCTAAATAGTACCAGGTGTTTTTAGACTGTTTGCTCCTACCAGCTCTTGTGTTGCTGACAGAAGCCACTGCAAGGTTTTGTGTCTGACGTTGGCCCCAATTGTGTATCTGGAAGCCCCCCAGTCAGTTTTTAGGAGAGGTACAGTTGTGTGCTGTAGCCCTTTGGAGCACCTTAACCCAAACTAGCACCTTATATTAGATTGATAGCAAGTGTCCTTGAAGTATGCTCATCAAGCTATGTACGTGTTGGGAATCCAAAAGGAACATAAGGAGTTCCTGAGTATAGGGATGAATGTCAGTTAGACTCCTTGTGTTTTTTACCTTAAAGATGGAGGTAACCACCCATTCCACAGCAGGCTGGTAGCACAGAAGAAATACCTTAATAGACTGACCGTGTCTCTACTAGAATGAAATTACTTAGCAGTGGTGAATAAAATTTGTCCACCAAGTGTTTGTGGGTGCAGTCTCCAACAACTGCAAATTCCTCAGGAATTGCTCTCAAAAAACATCTTTAATATGAATAAAGGAGACTGTAAAGTCTCTTTGTCAGGTTTGCTATTCTTTTCTATTGAGTATGACTAATGAGCTTCAAAGTTTTGTAAAGGCAATATAATCTTGTTTTGGAAAAACTAGGATTCCTTGGGATGAGTAACTAAGTGGTTACAGAAATATAAATTCATCCTAGTGTTATTCCCAATTTTTTTTTTAGCAGTCTAAAGGACTAATACTAAGCTTCAGGCATATGTTTTCTTAAGGTTTTATGGATGAACTTCTTTGATTATGGTATCTATATAATAATGTATTCTTACAAAGTAATGGTAGAACGTAATCTCATGAAACTTCTATCGAATAAGATGCATTCTCTATGGTACACAATGACCAAGTGTAAAACTAACATTTTTTCCCCACTGATGTGTTCAGGCAGATTGTCATGTCATACTGATATGAGAAAACTCGTATTTTACTTGTTTTGTAGGTTCTTATGTCCCAGCAGAGTATTGTTCTTTTCGAATAGCAGAGCAAATATTTACCAGAATAGGTATGGATGATGATATAGAAACAAATGCCTCAACATTCATGAAGGAAATGAAAGAGGTATTAAACATGGCTAAGCCAGGGTCCAAGGCCCATTTTTACTGTTAAGCTAATAAGAATTGTACTAGTATGTTTCCACTGAAAGAATATACTTTGAAAAGTAGTCAGAAATTCAGCTTTCATCTGTTACCTTGATGATAGACCACAGAAACCCAGACATATCTTAAATAGCAAGATATGCCAATACAAGTAAAAATCAGTGCTCTGTTGGACAGTAGTTTTGACATTTTGTTGTTTCTTGGACCTTAAGTGAGCCTAAGCTCCCTCAGTTCCCTTTCCCAAACTGATACAGTTTTGAGGGAAAGTGATATATTCAATGGAGAAGAGGAGGAATGCTGCAAGAAGAGTGTCATGGGTTCAGCAGCAGCAGTCATTTTTCTTTAAGCAGTAGCTGGTGTAGCACTGTTTTTTGGATTTTCAGCTTAGGAACAGTGCTGATAACAACAGTGTTTATAGTTATGGTTTGGAGTGTTTAGGCTGGCCA
>JASSUY010045364.1:0-17348 GCA_032466535.1 Forpus xanthops
GACTAAGAAGGGTGGTGGTGCGGGGGGGGGGTGCACGGCCTGGCCAGGATTTGGTATGAGGTGATGGGGGGGCACTGCATAGTGGAGCTTGGTATCAGGTGATAGGGGGAACTGCGTGGCGTGACTAGGTATCAGGTGAAGATCTGTTATATTCTCTTTCCTTGTATTTCTCTTGTATTATTATTAGTGGTAGCAGTAGTGATTTATGTTATACTTTAGTTACTAAACTGCTCTTATCTCACCTCTGGGATTTGCATTCTTTTGATTCTCCTCCCCATTCCCCAGGGACTGGGGAAGAAAGAGAGGGGAGTGAGTGAAAGAGCAAAACTGTGTGAGTTTGAGAGGCTTAAACCACTACACTGTGGCTGCCCCATCCGTAGCAGTGTTCAAGGACAGGTTGGATGGGGCTTTGAGCAACCTGGTCTAGTAAAAGGTGTTCCTGCCTGTGGCAGCAAGGTTGGAACAGGATGGTCTCTAAGGCCCCTTCCAGCCAAAACCATTCCATGATTCTATGATTTGCTCCTTGAGAGCACAACTTCTGCAGAGTTAGAAGTGGGAGAATAAAGTCAGTCAGAAAGGTATAATAATGAAGATGTGGAAACTTTCAAATAAAGGATGTTCTAATCGTAACTCAAAAACAGTGAGAAGAACTTTTCTTAAATTTTATAGTAATGCTCTACTTTAACTCTGATTGACAGGGATACATTTGTCATTTTTAAAACCCCATTCAGTGTCTTCTATGGTAGGCAAGTTAAAATTACATAGAACAAATCAGTTCCAACTTTAACTTGATGAAAAATTTCCTCCTTCCTCAGAAGACCAGTCTCAAATTCTGGTTGTCAATTAGACCATGAACTCTAGCAGAAAACTAGCATTTTAAAAGGAAAGGATATAATTTGCTTTGGTATTATGGTCCCTTCATACAGAGTGACACAGAGCCACATCGGTGTAAACAAAAATCAGATATACTGCTGTATAAGATTAGTGTAATTTACATGGTCTTCAGTGAGGCTTTAAATAGGGTGCTCGTTAAGAACAAATGACGTGGTGTGTTTTCAACATTTCTGCAAGTAAATCCTACTCCAAGTGTATTTATTGATTTAAATAATGAGCCTGGGATTTAGTGCTTACCTAAAATGGCATTTTGTATTAATTCGCAACCCTGCTTTCAGAATTCTGCTCACTAGAAACCCCGTTTCTCATAAGAGAGAAGAATCACAGGCACTTAAGCTAACCACATTAACATTATCTGAGCTGCAGAAGGAGAATTAGCTGCACTATCATCATGCCAAATGTAGTAATGCCTGCAAGTCTGTAAATCTTTCTCTGTTCCAGGATGAAAATTCAAGAGAGAATGTGATTACAGATTTCTATATAATACAAACAGGCTGCCACCACTGCTGGCAGCACTTGTGGTTTCATACAGTTGCTTGAGGAAACCATGCTTCTGAATAACTCACAGCAATTATAAACACTGATATTAGGGTCTTCTTACCGAGCAGATCCAGTCCTTCCAACCTGATTGCTGCCTGATGCCACAGGCTTAAGCAGAGTAGAACCTGAATCTTCTGAGAACTCAGAAGGTGGTGGTTCAGCAGCTCCAGAACTGTCTCCTTCATAGGCAGATTTCAACTGTCAATGTTGGAGCAGGTTATAAAACTGATTACACAGTATAAAGAAAAAATAGCTACCTTAATGCCTAATCACCAGTTTATAATTATTGCTACAAGCATGACAGAACTTCTGATTTACAGGACCTCCTCAGAAAGTTTCCTTTAGCTTCTATCCCTTGCAGAATGAAAACAGAGCAAGTTGCATATGAAATCACAGGGTGCACACAGTCTCACTAGAGAATTCACAGTGCAGCACCACCACTACAGCTGCCAGAACAGTTGGTTTGTGTCCTTAACCCAGGTTTGACCTCGGGTTCAATGCTCAAACCCCCATTACTGAGGGATCTGTCAGATCCACAATCTCACCATCACCCTATGAGGGTTTTATATCAACAGGAATTGGCTGCCTAAATACTCTTAACAAAACCTGACTGCAAGGCATAAGATAACATGAGAAGCCTTTGGAAGGTTAGTGGACTTCCTCTCAACTCATGGGCCTGTGCTCTGGCAATAGCGCCATCTTGCCTCTGTCAGTTTGCAACACTAAACCATAAAAGTTATAACATTTTTAACACCCTAGTTTTGTAGGGGGCCAACCTCCACAGTTCTTTCATCTGTACAATGAAATTTCCATACGCTTGAGGCTCATCAGACTCATATCCATAGCTTAGAGATCTGAAGGAAAGGAAATTTTTGAAGTATTTTACAGTGGGAGATGAGAATAACTCACTAGGAGTTCCATCACACCATAAACAGATGTAGATGGGTACCATGGCAGCTTGCTGATGTCAGCCTCACTTATGCTTGTTTGCTTGCTTCCTCCAGCAGTCAAGGATGTTCAATACTGAGAAGTCCCCATTGCAGCCCAACCCTTGCTGTCAGCTGCGTGACATTCTTGATATGGAGCCACAGGTGGATGTGGTTAATATTTCCATTTTCTGCTGCTTAAACAGCTTGAAGAAAAGTTATGTATAGGAAAGAAATTTAAGAGTTACAAGAGAAAATTCCTGTCTCATTCCAAGAGAACAGACTGTCATTAGGATAGGTATTAATGTCTCAAGCTAGCAACCAACTCAGATAACAAGGGAGAAGGAAGTGAGAGAGATCTAAAATGATTACAAAGCATACTCTATCAGTTAATTTCTTCTGCCTACCTGAAGTGTGAGTTGCCCAATCTCCTCTTCCAGCTCTTTAACTGTTGTTTCTCGTTCAGCCACCACCTGTCTGAGCTGCTCTATAAGGCAGTTTTGTTTCTGAACCTCACTGTTCAAGTGCTGCCCTAGCATGTGGTTGGACTCCTTGTTCTCCTCATCCTGATGGCTCAGGTGCTTTAAGATCTCCTGCATTTGCTTCTGCTGGGTCTGATAAAATAAAAACAATGAGTGAGATCTTCACTTTCATACACAACCATTATTAAGCCTCCCTTGGTGTTTTACACCCTCCAAGTCAGATACCTGTTTATGAATGCTAGGACAAGACTCTGCTTTGCCAAACCCATTCCTTGGTGTAAGCGCATTGATATAACCAGTGGTACTTCAAGAGTCTGTTAGGTTTTAAGCATGAGAACACCACATCAGCATTTATCCATTGAAAGGACAGCAAAGCACATCCACTTGCAATGCCCAGACACATGTGCCTGGGTAAGGACTGTCCATCTCCACTGGCTCCTGCTGGTCACGTCAGGACTTTAGCAACAGGACACTGAAAGTAGAAAAGACCTAAGCAACTGGGAGATTCAGTTTGCTGGCAGCTTTGCTACTCAGTGTAGCAGAAAATAGAGCAAGAAAGGCTGGCCTTTGACAGTGAAGGTGACTTTTTCATAAAGTGGATAAAGGTAAAGATTTCACGAAAGATGTGCTTTTCATGAAATTAGAACATGATCAGATTGTGTGAGCAACATTAAAAAGATGAGGGTAGCATGAGATGACAGCTATAACACTAGGCTGTTTTATCAGTGGCTTTTGGAGTTTTTCTCACACTGACAAATCTAATACTTTTCAGACAGTTGGTTCTGTCAGGCCAACAAATTGCAAGCAAGGTGCTTCTTTGATGTAAGGCATAAAACAGTTTAACCATTACTTCCCAAGTAAACTTGTGTCTTTGTGTAATTATTTTAGTGAGACACCAAGACTCGGCAAAAGCGACAACTGTCATTTGACTCCTCTGTAATCTGCCTAATGTGCTGGGGTCAGTACCCACACTCCCCCTGGTTGCCTGGTGCGCAGAAAGGTGAATGCCAGTTCAGTCATAAGCATGTCTTAGCTAAAACCTAAATAAGCAAGGAAATGTGATTTGAAACCTTTGAGGAGCTGGATCAAGAAACACAGAGCTAACTCTACTAAAAAGCAGCAAATTTTATATTTTATTTTTTTTAAATTATTGAAATTGGGAAGACTATTAAGAACCATGGCAGGACAAAAGCATCCTGCAAGACCATGACAGCAGCTATTTATTTGAGCATTACTGCATCTTCAGTCTCTGCTAATACTCTTGGTTTTGAAGAGGTCAAATCTCATCTCCAGCTACTGCAAGCGAATGTGTTTATGGATTACTGCTCATGGTTTAGCTTGTGTGTTTTGGGTTGTGTAACACAACAAATGAAAGTGCAAAATTGCAGGCATTTTAAGAAAAAAAAAAAAAAAACAACCCACCAATGAGGCTGAAAACAGAACAGAGAATACTGTACAGCTTCATGGGCAAAGAATGAAGCCCTTCTTCTACATACTAGACAACCCTATTTCAATCCTCCTGTAAAATGTTTCTTCCAGTACTTGCAGCTTAGAGTCACTTCACTGCAACTGTGTGATACCTGACACTGTCTTGCAGCCTTTACATGATCTGATCCAAAACACAGAAGTACTTTAGCTGCCTAGGAAACCTCTGGCTGTCACAGTTTGATTCATCAGACTGCTGTACACCCTAAGGTTGTCTGTGTCAATGTGTCATTAAGTGACATCATGTTTCATCACTTATAGAAAGAGGGCTGATATGCAGGGGCTAGGACCAACAGAAATAGTCAGACCATACCATTAAGGCGTCTATGAGCTCATTGTCGTGTTTTCCTTTCTCCAACAGGATTACGATCTGTCCCTTCAGGGTTTTCACTTCACTGCACAGTACTTTGTTCCTGGCTTTTGATGCATCAAGGGTTTTTTTCACTTCCTCATGACTCTTTTTGAGAGCATTATATTCCCCAGTGAGCTTCTGCAGTGATGCAAACACATCATAGGAAACGACAGTTATAGCCTATCGCCAAGCCCCAGGTGCTCTGACGAGTGACAGGAATCACATATTTCCTGGGAGAATATAAAAAAATGGCTCTGGCATTCCATACCATCCCAAAGAAAGTAGAAATTATAAATGCCACAACTCATTGCTGGCTTGCCAGTATCAAAAAAAAAAAAAAAAAAATCTGTCTGCTCAGGAATAGAAATGGACTGGGTTAATTCAGTATGTGCCGAGAAGCAAATGATAATTTTGTATTAAAACCTAATTCTGTATGCTCCTGGTTTGTATTTAATATTGCATGAAGAATGCACATCTGGCCAAAGTGTGAGAGGTATGCTACAGAGTTTGGATGCAGCTGTAGCAGGGCTTCTTTCTACATATGCCTTCAATATAAAGCCAGAACCAGCTGTATGGCAACCCAGGGTCTCTCACGCTCTTCCCAACATCACCCACCAAGCGCAGTTGTCAGGTGGCCACATTTCAGGCTAAACAGATGCATCTGACATATAAATCATAGAATGGTTTCGGTTGGAAAGGACTTTAAAGCTCATCCAGTTCCAACCTGCCTGCCATGGGCAGGGACAACTTCCACTAGACCAGGTAGCTCAAAGCCCTATCCAACCTGACCTTGAATGCTGCCAAGGACAGGATAGCCACAGCTCTTTGGCCCAACCTGTGCCAGTGTCTCACCACCCTCACAGTAAATAATTTACTCCTAATACCCAACCTAAATCTCTCCTCTGTCAGTTTAAAGCCATTTCCCCTTCTCCTGACCCTACATGCCCTTGTCAAAAGCCTCTCTCCACCTTTCTTGTCACCCCTTTATGCACTGGAAGCTGCCCTAAGGCCCCTCTAGAGCCTTCTCCAGGCTAAGCAAGCCCAGCTCTCTCAGCCTGTCTCCTTAGGAAAGATGCTCCAGGCACTTAATCATATTTATAGCCTCCTCTGGAGTCCATCCAACAGGCCCATATCCTTCTTATGCTGGGGCCCCCGAGCTGAAGACAAAAGCAGAGATGAAGACCAAATCTTGTACTGCAGAGGCGTGTACAATCCTGTCCATGGAAGACTGCAATACAGACATCAAGTGTGGAAGCCTTTTGTGCAGTCTGTGAAGTGTGGCAGAATTTCCTCCAGTAGATCAACACCAGGTGGGTTTCTGAAACGATCTCTAGGTAGGGTATAACATACACCTTTAAGGCAAGTTATTACACACTATACACCTAAACAGGACTCACTCAACTCACAGTGTTTTACCTCCAAAGTTTCTTTTTTTTCTTTTTCTAAGCTGCGAATCTTCAGCAAGTTCTTCTCTTGGGCTGATAACTTCCTTGGATCAATAAGTGCCAGCAATTCCTCATCAACCTTGCTCAGTGATTTTCTGCTCTTGCTTTGACCCAACTGATTCTCCAGCTCTCGAACCTAGGGGACAATAATGACAACACATCCAGAGCCTCTTCCAGGAGTACAGTTGTCCAGCACCAAAGAGGACATAACCAAAGGGAGCTCAGAGTAGCATCATATTACTTCTTGATATTATCATGATCAACTAACACAGAGCAGTGTCTGCTCTTTCAAATTTAAATTGTTACCAGCTAACAAATATGCAGACATCTAGGTCATCTGTGCAGGGAGGAGATGTAACACCAGACCTACAGGAGACTCAGGACACATAGGAGATATGTGCTTTATTGGGGCCACATGTGGAGGCCAGGCAAATAACTCCAAAGCATCTTAAACACACATGTTCACAACAGAATAATAACTTAGATCTCTACTAAAAGCGCAAACACCCACTCACCCATCTACATTTAAGCATCTTGGTCTTTAGGAGAATCACCATCCAGGATGTCCACAAAGACGCAGATCATTAGGCTGAACATGGGTACCTAGTACTGGTTTAGATGCCCTGGGATACTAGAGACAGACATGATGCAGGATCTTCAAGACATCCATACTCCTCTGGAGAGATAACCAGAAGCCAGAGGGACACCCTGTGGCATCTCAGCTGGCATTAAACACCTATGTGCAGTCAAGTGAACTAAACCCCTGCATCTCAGCTATTAGCTATAGATCTGTTTTACAGTCATTAGAAGGAAATGGGCACTGCTACAGCACAGTTCCTTAGCCCTGTTCCAGAGGTGTCTTCTAAGATAAGATGCACCTACCTCACTTTTGATCAAGTGACTGTATTTACAAGATCCCCAATGGCTACTGAAGGGGTTTGAGGATACTGGCTCAGAAAGAAATTTCTACATTACAGTACAGTGTTTATGGTCTTCAGATGAATGCCAGCCAGGGGGTCTTAACGGAAGGAAAATGTAATTTCCTCCAGGGAAATTAGAGGCTAACAATTTCAGTCAGACTGCAAGATCAGTTTGTTGGCATAGAATTAAATAGCTGGAAAAAACGCCTCCCTGTCTGGAGCTGACATTTCATCTAGGCTGTGCTCTTCACAAGATTCAAGAGTTAAAAGATTTTACTGAAGTTCCTGAGGGAACAACTTGAAAATCTTATCTGACCTCAATTCTTCCCATCTGACTTTAGGCACTGAATGAAGGCATCTAAGTCAAAGTACAGACAATGAACAGGGCTCCTTCTCAGTGGAGAGAGGCACCTTCACAACATCTTGGGATTTTAACTGCCAGAGCTCTCTAAGGTCACTGAACTCTCTCCTTTGACACAGATGCAAAAGAGTCATAGATTAAATACTGCAGCTTGCATGTTCACAATAGACTAATTCATATAATTTGCAGGAACTGTGAAAGACCCTGCACACATCAACACGTATTTAAAATATAACATCCCTGCCACCATACACACACACGAACATGCAGACACCTAAAAACTATTACAAAAGTTACCATCAAGTGTTTTATTTTAACAGTTGCTTTCTTCACCATAGAAAGCTGCCATGTAGTTGTAGTAAACACTGTACTGGGACATAACCTTATAAGCAAGTATAGACGTTAGGAGTTACGTAATAAAGAACTAACAGTATCTTTACCTTAAACTGATGCAGTATATATACTTAGAAAAGAGCACCCTGGTATCCAGCTTACATGGCAACGGGCAGGGTCTTAACTCACCTTGCTTTGTAGAACAAGAATTTGCTGTGCTCTTCCACGCCAGCTGCCAGAATTGGTCAAGAGACTTTGAATACTCACATCTTCACCAACTTCATTTGCTAAAAGCTATGAAAAAAGAATTAGCATAAACAATAAGGCTAGGCTTTAATACGTAGAATCATAGAAGAGTTAGGGTTGAAAAGAACCTTAAGATCATCTAGTTCCAATCCCCCTGCCATGGGCAGGGACACCTCCCACTAAACCATGTCACCCAAGGCTCTGTCCAACCCAACCTTGAACACTGCCAGTGATGGATGTTGGAGAGAGGAGTGGGACAGCTGCTTCCTGTAGCAATAAACACAAAACACAATCTATACAGAGTGGCCTGCATCTGATACTCAGCATCTCATGTGGTATAAACTCTTCCAGATCATCATTTCAATACATATTGTTGGTGGGTAGGAGAAGTTTGGCTAACATGAACGGTTTTGCATGTTGAGGTGGGTATTTCAGTATTTTGATATGTTTGAGTATTAGTCTTTGCTTTTTTAAAAAATGTGAATTTGTGTTTTCCTGCCTGGCTATGGAGAGTTTCAAACTGTACTCTTTACCTGTATAGTTGCATGGCAAACTGCGCTACTTCTGTAAAAAAGATTTCAAATTCATCACCAAGGTTTACTAATCAGTACTAACAGTGTCAATATATGTAATTATTTTTGATATAATAAATACTTGACCAGAACTAAACAGGTACAGAGTATTGTCCTAATATACACCCTTGCAAATTAGGAATTGAGCCAACCTCTTGCACAATTCTAACACAGCCACATTAATGTGAGCTAAAGTTAGTATGAAGAGCATTTAAATTATTTATAAAAAGGTCAACAGAATTCTATTTTCAGGACCATATTTCTACTCTGATCTGCATTGCAGGTCTCTTATGCAAAGTAATGAAACCAAAGGAAACAGAGCACATAGTAACACTTTAAAATCTATCATGAATCAGAAAGGTTACTCCGGATGTCACTTCAACAAACTGTATCTTAGTTCAAGCACGGTCTTTAATCCCATTGTTTTCCATGGTACTGAAGTCTACATTTAAAGTAAATACATAATTAAATATTTTGGAAAGGAGGAATGTGCCTGAACATATGCTTTGAACCTATTCTGATCAACTGGGACTTTCAAACCCTGAAGAACCTGTACCTATTATAGCTGCAGAAATAACAGACCCAGTTAACCAGCTGTGGTGGCAGAGCATGAAATCTGTGTGTCCGTGTGTATACCTTTCCAATGCAACCACTACATCCCTGACTTTATTTACCTCTTTACAGTTCATTGGGATATTTTATGGAGGCTCATCAAAGCTCAAAAGAAAAAAAGCCTCCTGATTTCGCAAGAACATACCCCTTGCATAGGATCCCACACACGGACTGCATCCTAAAACTACCTTTTGGGTCATCTTCAGTTCCTGCTTTGCAGACTGGAGTTGGTTACGATATTCCATCACTTTAAAGTTGGCTGCAGTTAATTTTTCTTGCAATGCTTTCACCTCTGGACTTCCAGCCTTTGAAGAGAAGAATGTACTTGGTAAGAACACAGTCCCCAAGGAAAACCTGAAGTGACTAAGATCCACAGACCCCTCAGGATCACAGAATCTTCTTTTTCCAGACCCATGCCTTCCCTAATTTTGAGGGCATAGAGGTGATACAAACAGAGGAATCTGGCTACAAAACTAGTGACAGGGATACGTTCTTGTCATAGGAAAAGGATTGCTCAATAGGAGAGAACTAAGTATCAATTTCTGATTTCCTCTCTTCAATTACAACTCATACCAAATTTCCTTCTATCATCTTCAGGGTTGATTGCTTGATTCCTGCATCACCACCAAGACAATGTATTTTTTCTACGGCTGTCTGTAACTGTAAAGAAAATGTGCTGTTATTATAGAATGAATACAGTGAAGAGCATATCTCCATGGAATATTAATTAGCAAAAAAGTACAACATGCATGTTTATTTACTCTAGGAAAAAAAAAAACAAAACAAACAACAACTTCATTTTCCCTTGTTTTTAAATACAATCAGTACAAAAGCATTTTTTTTTCCTGAAATACTTCCCAAAGTTGCATATGTTACTTCACTGTGTAATAAATTCAGTGAAAATGTCTCTGACTTGCTGGGGCAGGATCAGTTATCAAATATGGAGACTTCTGGGGGATTTTATTACCATAGGTTCATAAAATAGGTGTTTATATACATAAATGTAAATCCACTACAATACAGGATATTTAATAAAACCCACATAGGCCTACTCACCAAAGGAATGTAAAAGAAGGAATGACTACATATCACCCTACAGCTGACATCTAGCAATGATGTTAAGGTCATTTATCTTTAGCTGATAGCTCTAAGGTAGCATTTCTCAACCTGTGAAGAATATATATCCTATTGCTTGCCACAGCAAAGGCAGGCAGACATAAAGCCACTCCTTGTCTGTACCATGTCTTATGTTGAGGTTGCAAAGACTTCTTACTGGACAGGAGTGTTGCAATTTGGAGCTGAAAAGGCCAGGAAATGTTGCTTTAAAGGGCTGAGACTTCATTTTTTGAGGTGGGAAGAAAATCTTGATTATTTGCCTGAGTAAAAAAAGGCACTAAGGAATAGCTTCTTCATTAAAATGATTATTTGGCGAAACAGAGAGTGTAACTAACTTGGAACCAGCTTTAATGTCACCCTTCTTTGCACATAAATTAACAGTTAGACCACCCCTTCTACATAGTTCATAAATTATTTTAGTCAGTGGATTGAGAATAAGAAATTCCAGCTACTGTTGGCAGCTGCTAGGTTAAATTCTAAAGCAGTTTTCTGCAAACATCTGTCTGCAGTATTTGTTTATATGTACTACCCTTTGTTAAGTGACTACTTGATGGCCACACCTTCCATTTTGTATGTGGGAACAGAGACATGTTAAACCACTTTCTATTTACATTTTTTTCAATTTTCATACAAGCAAAGAGTTATGCAAAATAACCTGTGAAAGTACATATTATGATGCAATTGTGTCACCATGATTCATTTTGCAGGGTTTAAGGCATCTAGAAGTCAGCATAGGGAATGAGATTCAAATCACAAATTAACAAGTTCCTCATTTTCAGTGTGGGAGTCTTTATAAAGACTGGAGTCTGGCCAACACAATCAGGTAAGTCTTCAGCCCACTCTACAGTAGGCTCCTACATTACATCAAGTGGATGAACTGCCTGAAGACTAGGTTTTCTGCCCATCCACAGCTGCCTAGTCCCATTTGAGGCATCTTAAGGTACCCAGCAGGCCTTCAGCCACTGCACCAGCACTGCCAGTCCTGTCACGTCCAACAGCCCTGCAGGAGCGTCTGAGAGGTTTAAATGCATCTCAGATTGTACTTTAACACTTAGGCATGGGCAACTGAATGGCACTTTAGTTGTCTTGGTTCTTCCTACAATCAATAGAAAAAGATGAGTGTGTCTAGACAGTGATCTAGCTTAGCTTAAGAGCTACTGAAGAGATATGAATCACTGCAGGTTTCCGTTTGTGACATCTGTTCTCTTTCACAGAATGGTTTGGGTTGGAAGGGATCATAAAGCTCACCCAGTTCCAACCCGTTGCCATGGGCAGGGACATCTTCCACTGTGCCAGGTTGCTCCAAGCCCCATCCAACCTGGTCTTGAACACTGCCAGGGATGGGGCAGCCACAGCTTCTCTGGGCACCCTGTGTCAGTGCCTCATCACCCTCACAGGGAAGAACTTCTTCCTAATACCTAATCTAAATCTCCCCTCTGTCAGTTTAAAGCCATTACCCCTTATCCTATTCCTACATGCCCTTGTAAAAAGTTCCTCTTCAGTTTTCTTGTCACCGCCCTCATCTTCCTATAGTTCTACCGAACAAGTATAATCCACAAACTCAGCCAGTCACCATTAGTTTAGGGAAAAGCCACTCCAAATGAGTCTGTGAGAAAATATAGAACATTGACCAGGCCACGGTTTCAGTGGGGCTCATGCTGAAGTTATTTTTATCTCAGATGAGACAGATTGCTGTGTTTAGTTTTGATTTTGATGGTGTTGGCATCTAAGAGCAGATTAGTTCACATTTAACATGTCCATCTCTGCTTTGACCAGCAATTACTATTTCTTGGAAATTTCTGTTGGCTTTCAGTTTGATTTCCTGTCCTGAAATGTCTGTGGTCCTTTCTTTTGGGTCAATATCTGACAACATTTTAACTTTCTGTTTGAATAATGATCATGACACTTCTGCAAGTAGGGGATTATAACTAACCTGATTTTTCTTGAAATTATTCATGGCTTGCTCCCCTTATGTGATTTTGTAGGTCCCCAGCTACACCTGACATTTCTTAGTCGGCTTCTGACCAGCACATTCTGGATTTATGCGGGTGTTATCAAAGTTTTAAACTACCAATTCTTCAACTTGCAGGTAAATGGTGCACAATTCAGATAAATGCTCGATTTGTGATAATTGATTGTGAAAAATGAAGTCAGAATATATTTGTCAGCATGATAAACATTACTGATCCATTTAAATTATGCTTCTAAGGAAGCAAAATGCAGAAAAAAGGACTAAAAATTGTCAAAAATTTTACCAGTATTGTGTAAGGATGAGGAGTAATAGCCAATGAACGAAGTAAACACTGTTATCAGTGCCTCTAATTTTCATTTTAGCAGTCACCTGAGTAAAATTATTCCTGTGATAGGTTAGCATATATGAAAAATTCATACTAAACCAGAAAAATGAATTTCCCTGAATGAAGATTTGGTGTTTTACATGATCTAGTTTGTTACTGTCTCAGTTCTGGAAGTACTTATGTCAGAAAGCAGCTTTAGTTATGTGGACAAATAAAGCTTAGAAGAATACAATACCAGTTCATGGCTGGTGTTAATGAGGTGGGAATGTAAGACTTAATAGTATGAAATTTGCTTCTCTTCACAAAAAAATAAAATCAGAAAAATATCATTCCCATAGCTCTAGAAAAGCCTCTGGGCAGCAAATACACATTCCTAATCACTATTTTGTATATTCTTGGGTCATCGAAATGTATGGATTCAGGAGCTTTCCTAGCTCCTCCTTTCTGCAAAGGTGACAACACAGCTGAGGGCACACATCTCTTTCTCCTATTATGGATAGAATTTACATGAACTCAAAGCAAGCTTGGATGTAAAGAGCAAATACAAAATGGGAACATGAATCTAACGCAGTTTCTACAGGTCCTCTATCCCAAAAGCTAGATTTCTATGTTTTAGCATGCAAAAATAAAGAACAAGAAAAATGTCTCACTTCTCTTTCCAGCTCTTTGACTTTGTTATTCAGTTGCTTCACTTTGGCTTTTTCAGTCTCAGCCTCAGCAGTTATCTCACGATTCTTTTTGGCTAATTCAACTATTTTAGTAGCTGCAACATCTCCAGCTAAACCAGAAGCCCCTGAAAAGTATACATAAAAGCAAAGGACATATCTTACAGGGAAGATTCAGAATAGATGATGCTTTTGTTCTCTGTCCAGTGCACAATGTACTTTTATTTTCTAATCTATTTCTCTCAAAGCTGTGCCAGGCACTTAAATGAACAAGAGAAGGAAAAGAGGAGCCAGTGATTCCAGCTGGATTGCTTGGTCCTTTGAGTCAGCATCACATTGTGGCTAGAAAAGCTGCATTTCATGCTTCAGCAACAGCAACATATCAGGAAGCCACAACACTGATCATAGCAACATTACTACATAGAAAGGGTTGAAAAGTTTCCTGCTCACTGCCGTGAAGGATAGTTATAAACAGTTTTTTGTGGTGCGTTATAGGAAAAGACAACACACTATTTTGTGGTGGTTGTTTACTACTGGAGGAGTTGCTGAAACAGAGGTGTGAACTTTTTTAGACATCTGTCCTAAAAGGTCAGGCACATTATTACAGTTGGGTCCTGGAAAATGTTTAAGAAATTTCATTGTGCCTATTTATACATCCTTTGAGATTATACATGGAGCCTTACAGTATTACTCTCTTAATTGCTCTTTTCAACAGGCACTTCATTCACCTCCTCATCAGAGAGGATTTTATTAAAGTCACGAATACAGCAATCCCCAGGACTTACTAGTGTGTCTCTTGGCTTTTGTTAAGTGACACACATTACATAGGTGAAGAAAAGTTTTCACACGAGTGTAAAATCAATATAATTACATCCACGGAAGCCTCTAGCTCAGAATATGAGCCTACAATAACAAATGATTGATGGGACATATGAAGACTGAACTCAGCTGTTGTCAATCTTTTTAACTCCTTCATTCTCCTTCAGTGCTTTGAAGGATTAACTTTTCTGCTGACATCGTGAAGATTATGCTCAAGATCTGAGGTGAGATACAAGGATAGCAGATCACTTTTAAGTGAATTCTGAGTCCCATAAAACCCCTAGAGACTTTAAAGAGGCTGTGCAGAATACAGCTGAGAACAGAATATGACCCTATATCACTATTTAAAAAATGTGTAGAGAACATAAATTTATTAAAAGCATTTCCACTGTTCTTATTCCTTTATCTGATTTGTGTTTCCCTTCTTATCTAGAAGCTGCTTTTTCCTTAGTTTTCATTATAAATAATGTAATAAACTAAGTAATAAACTAATCAAAAGCCAGGCTGGTGTTTCCATGTGATGGTTATCAAATGCACTGTACACATTTAATCAAAGCTTTTAATTCCCAAGCAACACGGACAAGTCTTTTGACACACTGTAGACAGGAAACACAGAAGCACGGGGCAAACTGCTGCAAGCTGGCATACAAGTCAGCCAGAGAAGCTGCAACACATCTGGCTCCTAGTCCTGACCCAGTAATAGCTCATCATCTCTCCTACATGCAAGGCACTGGCAGTTTTTAAGAATTAAGGTGTAATTTAAATGTTACTTCTGCTTATTGCTAGTTTCCCCCTTCTCTGCTAGCCCGTTCACCTCTGCTGTCCTAAACAACAGTGGCACCCAGTGGACAAAATGCAGCCTGCACAGTCCAAGTTTCAAAGGACCCCTAACAGTTTAGAAGCCGGACTTAGCATTCAGCCGGCATCCTGCATGTGCCCTGTTCCCGCAAACAAAAGGAGCCTGAAAAAGGAATTTAGCACCACAAAGCCGAGAAAGCTACAACACTGCTCTTTGATATTAACACAACGTTTTCCAAAATAAGATGTCTATGAATCATAAGTGGTTTTGGGCCAATAATAGCAAGTTTGCAGTGAGGAACAGAGATCACTGTGTACCCTAAAAGGGCACGATACTTAAGGGCCATATAATTATCAATCACAATATTCTGCACCTAAAATCTGACCTGTCTGACTACCAGAAGTCATTTGGTCCTTTCACTAGCTCTGTAAGACGGGGAGTCGTTGTGGTAGTGTTCATATTTTGCAGATTGTGAAACTGAAGGAGAGGGGAAGCAGAGATTTTTAAGCATACATGTTGTTCCATGTGTAGGCACTATCATGTAAAACCATTGTGAGGAACTTCCCTCTGCAAATAAAGCCATGAGACCCCCTACATAGCGAGATGCTTTGTAAACTCAGCAAATGTAAAACAGCTGAGATCCTTGCAAAGTTTAGGTAGCAAATCTAAGCACTGTCTGAATCTATAGTCAGGAGTCTAAGTATTTTCATAGGCCAGAGTCAAGTGGTTTCAATGCTAGTGCAAATTCCTGCAAGCTCAACAAAGGAAAAGTCTCTCTGACCTGAAACCTGAATTTTGATTCTTCCTAGCAGAAACTCATTACAGGCATGCAACAGAGGAGACCACAATATGACTAATACACTCCTTTTTAGCATATAGCAGGTAAAGGGATGTCACATTACATTTCACTGCCAGGAGCTCACAATGAATCTCTTTTCTTACTTCTACTGTCATCAGCATCAAGCAAACTAACACAGCTACTGCAAAGTCACCGCATTTACCTGTTAAAGCCAATCTGTCCTCCTGTATTTTTTTCTGGAGTTGCTTTATTTCAAAATCTTTATCTGTCAACAGTTTGTACAGTCTGCAATTCTCATCTCGGACCTCTCGAAGCTGATCCTGGAGCTGCTTATTCTCAACCTCAAGAAAACTGGGAAAAATAAACCATAATGCAGATGTAAATGTCACTGTAATGTGCTTCAAATAGATGCTTCCAGAAATAAAAGAATGAAGTGACTGCATGCTAGATTAGATGAGTTTACCAGGTGTGAGTTTACTGAAATAAGTAGCACACCCCAAAGTTCAGATCAGAACACAAGCTGATGATCTGACCTATTCAGTTAATATTTCTTCTTAAAAAATTCTGCACTTCCTTGTGTTGTCTGGGGCAAACCCTCACAGAACAGGTATCTTTTCAGTGCTCTTGAGGTCACTGAATAATCTTATCCCACTCAGTCTTACTTACAGGTTTCTTCAGGAGAAACCAGGCAGGCTCATCATTCATCATCTGTAACATACAGGCTTACTTTCCATAATTACCAAAGCAAACACAGCACCAACTGCAAAAGCTGTTACTGAGGCTCTTTCTTTAAAATTAATGCTTTATAGTAATTCACAAAACACCCATTTCCTGTGTCCCATCTGATTTGCTTGGAACCCCACCAGCACGGACTGGCATCAGTTTGCATTATTAATGTTGCTTTTTGGAATTAATTAAGAAACAAAGAATATCAAAACCCCCTCTGAACAGGAGGAAATAGCCTTGCTTCTCTTATTCTTCCATACATTTAGTGACATTTAAGGGTTTTATTTCTCTAAGACATCCAGAGAATTTATAGCTTCAATCTCTTTGCTGTTCTCACGTGAATGTAAAATCTAGATGGTAAGGCCTTTGGGGCTTAATTCAATTGTGAGCGCTCACGCAGCTGAGATGCCCCAGGATTATCTGGGCTTCTTATGTGAGGCCAGCAGTGATTACATAGGCTTCTTGGGAAAAGTACTGGAGCTCAAGGAAAGAATCAAGAGCATCTCAGAAAGCACTTGCCACCTATGTGTAGACATATGAGCCAACCCAAGGAACTAACATCCTTCAACTTTAGACACACTTCTAGCCAGCAGCAAGCAATGAATGGGTCTCCATTCCCCAGGGAGGAAACCAAATGTGCTAGAGGAGTTATACTGACACTGTCTTTGGTAAACATGTTTGTGGTAGAGACCCTGTTGGCTCAAGTCCATGACTCCCCTTCTGCCTGCACAGTGTGAGTTTCCTCTCCCCATTCATCAGAGTTTCTTCATCGAGCTCTGAGTTTCAGGGTGGGGTCCCACGCTATACCAAGACATGGGCATCTCTCTGTAAGCAGCAAGTCAAAACTCACACAAAAGTCAGAGGAGGCTGTCATGGGTTCAGCAGCAGCAGTCATTTTTCCCCTTTAAATAGTAGCTGGTGTAGCACTGTCTTTTGGATTTTCGGCTTGGGAACAGTGC
>JASSUY010045365.1:0-18637 GCA_032466535.1 Forpus xanthops
GAAGTTTAGATTGGATCTGAGGAAGAAATTCTTTACTGTAAGGGTGGTGAGGCCCTGGAATGGGTTGCCCAGGGAAGCTGTGAATGCTCCATCGCCAGCAGTGCTCAAGGCCAGGTTGGACATACGCTTGAGTGTCATGGTTTAGTGTGAGGTGTCTCTGCAGCTGGCAGGGGGGTTGGAACTAGATGATCTTAAGGTCCTTTCCAACCCTAACTAATCTATGATTTTATGATTCTAAATCATTGTAATAAAACTGTGCTCTTGTACGTTTCTGTACATCCATGACATCTACTTATAGGTTATTGCCAAACATATCTGTTACAATAACACACAAATTTATATCCAATAACAGAATGTTCGAAAAAAAATCTTGTTATAACTTTTGACTGTGAAAATCTATGAAACTACTCATAATAATTAACTGTATGAAGAGCAAATATAAGTCACATTATTTCTTAGAATTGTCCCATGTATTGCATAATACTTGCCCATTTTAAAAGCTGTATTTTACTTTACACTGCTGCAAAACATCCTACTGTTTCCCAGACAGAGAATCAGCTTTTTCTTCTCAGTGTGGGTACTGGGAACATTATTCTTGTCACTTTATCCCTTTAGGTACAATCCTTTCATGCTTTATATATCATATCAAATACTACCTACTCACAGGACCAAAATAAAAAAACTTCGCACATACATACACACTATAGCCTCTTTATTTATTTAATGAATTGTTAAAAGAGTTTTAGGTCAAGACCCAAAAAAAGAAGGGCCTTTGAGTGGAACTCCCACATAAATTCTCATCTTCCCAAACATCAGTTTCACTCAGATAGCTTTTATTTGGTCTGAGCAACCTTGTCATTCCCCAAGGACACTGCTTTTTTGCTATCCTGTTCCACATTCATCCTCAGCCAATGAAATCATCATCCACAATACAAGATCTCATAAGTGTTCATCGGACATGTTCACCTGCAGTACAGTGCTTGGGTAGCTTACATTTAATGCCAGGTACTTGAAGAGAAGCCAAAAAGAGCCCAACGTTAACACCTCGTAGCACCAAGGCAAGATTACATGTGTGTTTGCAACCTTCCAACTGAATGGGAGGAATCAGCTAATTCTGTTTTAGAGCATTTTTACATTACTGCACAATAGTAATAATGTTGCATGGTTAAATATGGAGTTAATTAGAATAGTCTACATTAACAAAAGATGTATTTCTTAACCAGAGGATGGATAGTGGACAGCAACACCAAAGTTACCTAAAAAGGTAATGCATCAGGAGAGAAGCACACTTGTTTTTATTAAGTAGAACTATGGTTTCTATACATAAAATAGTTCATGCACAAGTTGATCACATTGTTATTTAATGTGTCAGATATGTAATCTCACAGAATGGTCTACAACACACATCAGAGCTATATATAATGATACATCCTCAGCCAAATCCAGTAACGGATGCAGAGTTAAAATGTTATGTGTATAAAATCTGACACTGGAAACAAGAGTTGAATTCTGAAATTATTTGTGAAGACACTCGGTTCACAAAACAATCAATCAGATCTGGGACGAATTGCCCATGAAGATAGTAACAGCACAACCTCTGAGTTGACCAGACCCACACAAGTCACAGATATGTCTAACATAACTGTGGCAAACCTGCAGGTTAAAGTGTCTTTCAAAAAACTCCTTGATGAAAGAACGATTATACCAACTTGAGCACTGGTGTCATATCGTGCTAAGGGATTAGCAGCAAGAAGTTTTTATAGGAACTAAATTCAGTGAATCAAAGTAGTTTATCCTTGCAATTATTCTAATACACATATATCAAAAACAAAACCCAACCCTCAAACCAAAAACAAACAAAATCAACAACCAAACAACAACAACAAAAAAAAACCCTACAAAATACCTTTGTTTTTTTGTTTTTAAAACATAGGAAACACTCTGTAAACCTTGCAAAAGCAAGATTTTCAACCTCACAATAGGAGCTGTCTGTCTTCTCTTGTTAAATCTGTGGTCTCAAATTATTCTGCAAGAATACAAGAGCTTCCTAACACAATTATCGTATAGATAATTAAGCTGTTGAACTAAACCCCAAATTATCTTATTTAGGACAACAGAACTGCCTTGAATTTGCAGTGACTTTCACACCAAAGGCACCAAAATTCCACCTGAAATTATACCCATCAATGGCTTTGCAGTACCATGACATTTCGTTTTCCTTACATTTTTTTCACCTTTTTAAAGTAATTCACAAATGTGCGCGAAGAGTCCCCTTACAGCCAGAGGGAATTTGTACTCAGGTATATGTCATAAAAGGGCCAGGTGTTTTATCAGTACCACTCCAGCCCAATGATCAGCTAACCAGAAGTCCAAGCAGGGAAAAATAAGGAATGCAGGTGATAGTCTGAAGCAGAGAATAAGTATCACTTCACCAGTCTCACTAGAAGTCTTGTAAGTACTTTATAATTTGATTCTCCTATCTACTGTATACAATGTCTTCCCATCAGTCATTTAGAATCAACTAGTTAACACAGATTCAAGGAACTTGACACCAATCTGCTGGATTGTGCATAAATGTTCTAAACACAAACAGAAAAGGTAATCTGGGGAGAGGTATACCTCGCTAATTTGTTCTAGTACAAAAGCAATTATCCAGATATAAAAATCTGGAACAAACTCAGAGAGGACACTTAGAGAAAAACTGAAAGGAGTACAGTTCTCCTTGCCCTCCCAAAATCTATTATTTTGATTTTAGAGAATAAGGATATAATTCACTCATGAACTCAAACACCAGTAAACATAACTGCATGGTACCTTTTACAAAACTCCTATCTTTATTAATGTAGTATTAATCTAATGATGATGTATGCAAGTATAGCAAATTGCAGAGTAGGATGAAGAAGTGTATCTAGTACATTAAAATATCAATGTTAGAATGAATGTTTGACAGAGACAAATGAGTATATGTACTTTGCTTTAAATATAAACCAGAATCTCTCTCTCTCGAAAAAGCAGCCATCAACAAAGAGTCAGAAACACAGATAATAGGTCCCATACAGACATGGAGCTCCAGAAGAACTTTACAGTGCTCTAATAAGATTTTTTTCAGTCAGTACAAACTCAACATTTTTGCTGCAGATTTCTGATTGCAGAATGGTGTTCTGCCCTGCCTTCTGTTCCATTTTATTCATTTTGGAAAGATAAAGTCCACTTTAATACATCAATGCAGTGTCTTCCTTTTGTATGTTTCATGTTTTGAAAACATGGTTTAAGTAAACAACCAGTTGTAAACACAAAGGCAGATATCATGGGTTCAGCCGTAGCAGTCATTTTCTCCTTCCTGGTAGCTGGTGCAGTGCTGTGTTTTTGATATTGGGCTTGGGAACAGTGCTGATAACACCAGTGTTTTCAGTTACTGCTTAATAATGTTTTGGTCTGACCAAGGACTTTCTGAATCTCATGTTCTGCCAGGGAGGAGGGGAAGTTGGTAGGAGGCCGGGAGGAAGAAGAGACAGGACAACTGACCCAAACTGACCACAGAGGTATTCCATACCATAGCATGTCATGCCCAGGATGTAAAAACAGAGAGCAGAGACCCAGAAGGGAGGGGGTGCACTGGTTGGTCGGGCTGGGTATTGGTGGTGAGCGACTGTATTCTTCCCTTGTATTTCTCTTGTCATTATTATTATTGGTGGTAGCAGTAGTGATTTGTGTTATACTTCAGTTACTAAACTGTTCTTATCTCAGCCTGTGGGAGTTTCATTCTTTGATTCTCCTCCCCATCCCCCCTAGACTGGGGAAAGAAAGAGAGGGGAGTCAGTGAAAAGGCTGCTTAAAGGCCTTAAACCATGATAGAAGTTCATTCACAAGACTAGTTTTTGTTGAGGTCCAGGAATATTGTTATAAATGGACAATCACATGCCATCAACAGTTAGGCAAAATTTTTTAAAAAAGATGTAAAGTAATGGATTTCTGTTTTAAATGTAACTGAAATACTTGAAATTTAAACCTCTCTTAAAAGCAATTTAGCACAGATTAATCCTTAATATCTGTAAAGGTGCTGCAGTCAGTTTTTAGATACTTTTTTTAATTACCTCTTTTCTTTCTTTTTCCCCTCGCCATTTATCCCTCACTTTATCTTTCACTGTCCAACTGAGAATCAGCCATTAGTGGTAGAGAATCTACACTGATTCTAGTTACCAGATTGCTTATAATAGCTTCCCAACTGGCACCTCATGGAGCACCATATGCCATTTCAAGTGAAGAGAATGGCAACAAGCCCACTGACTTTATTAGAACTAAAATTAATTTTAGATGCCCAAAAACTCAGAAAAATCTATTGCTCTGATTGACTTACTTTTTCTTCACAAAATCTGCTATGTCTTCCTTCAAGCTTCTTAGAGCTAATTAGGTTCCAACTCCTGTGCAGCTGCTAGGTTATTTTTGATCTGGAGGAGGAATGGCAACATAGCTAGATCTGCACTTAGAAAGGGAAAGAGTCTTATTTCAGAGGTGGATGTGAACTCTAAGAAACATATTTTGTCCCTCTCATTTCTACATGTAAGGAACTGTTTTGACCTACTGGAATGAACATCGATATGAATTGACACATGATTTAATTTTGATTTTCCCTATTGTCATATTACATTTTCCACTTACACAGACTCAAAATAAATGGCATAGATAATGACATGTTATCACATTACTGCCAATATCACACAGTTAGCAACCCAGTTTGAACCTGGTTAGGTGAAACTACTTCACATTGGAGAGAGGCCAAATTTTAACTTCAAACACTTCATTCAAAATTACATTACTTGCAGCTGGAGACTGACTGGAAAGATATTCTCTCTGTCAACCATCTGGGACTAATTTTTCATTACATTACTAATTTTTCTTTGGCTTTTTTACTAGGCATGTAGCAAGATTCAAGAGCTGGCCTAAGAATCCAAGTCGCACCCATGACAGGTATACTACAATGGAACTTCCTGATGCTCCAAATTTTAGCAAAATCTGATAATTTGTCTGCCTCAAACATAATGGGACAAGAATTAGTCAAGCCAGCTGGCCTATACCGTAACCCAGTAGCTGTGCAATGCTCAAAGTCAGAAAACCTTATGAGCCCCAATTAGAGAGGCATAAATGAAAACGCAGAGCTTTTATAGTACATGGTCACATGCAATCTATCTTCTTCCTCCACTGAATCTCTGGTGCTCTTTAGGATTTGTATAGAGGACATGACAGTTGTTTGAAAACTCTTTACCTCATTGCTGTATAAAATATGAAGCTGGTAACAAAAGAAATCATTAATGTGTGAGGTTTCTAAACAATACAACAAAGTGCCCATGTGGAAATTCCTGTGTCCTCAAAAGAGCTTCTGAGCAAAACATTTAGAACAGCAAAAATAAAGTAGCAAACTGCTTCTCAGCCATCTAACACACTACATTATACGAAGTTCTGGTATACAGTATCTTAGCTTCAAGAAAGAAACCCAGAAATATTTCAAATAATGCAAATATTAATTTGCTAAGTCACAGAGAGTAGATATTTAAACACTAAAATTTTGTCTTTTTAAAATTATATGCTAGTTAATAGAGTTATGTTTAAAAGCTTTCTACGTGAGACACTTCTTGTATAACACTCTAGTAATGAAGTATTTTAACTCCTAACTTGGAAGGCACACAAACATGTTCCTGGTGAGACTAAAACCAGGAACAGGATTGGAAAGAATTAAAGGGACTGAGAAGCAAGTTGAGTTTTGCTAGCTGTACTAGCTCCAAATTCTGCCTTCTTCCCTTTACAAGCACACAAAATCATCACTAGGCTGAAATATTAATATAGCACCAAGATTCTGATCAGCATAATTTGTTGGTGGAAAAAAGAAAAAAAAATATGCTCCAAAAGTATCTTCTCACTGTCAGGAAGAGTTTTTTCTTAACTTTATAGCTCTTAGAATATAAATCTAAAATCTCAGCTTTAGATTTTGGTGATGTGTAGGTGGCTCTGTGTGTGGGTTGCTATAAACTGAAGTCATAATGTCTATTGTTGCATTATTAGAAAGCTGCCGTTAAGCAGATCTTTGTAGTATCATGCTTGCTGGAGCCCAAGTATAAAATTATATGTTCTCTCACTCCTAGGCTTGGATGCCTGTGTCAATCAGAGATCACTAAAGCATTTTAGGCTTAACTAAATGGCATTCAGAAAGCTTGATTTTTCCCAAGAAAAACGGCTATCTACATACTGTGTCAGAAGTAAGAATAATTTAAATAGTACCTCCTCCTCTTCTTAATTACTCTGAAGGAGATTGCTTTGAAAAGCTCTTTGCACACTTACAGAAGCAGTAAAATATTTTAATAGGCAGTTGTAAGTCCGTTGTTTCCCTTTTTAAAGTATGTTCAGTGATTTATAAGGTCTGCATTTCAATAAAAGCTTTATGCTGAATATACAGCCTTCCTTGCCTGCTCTTTGTTAAGTGAACAGTAGGCTAGTACACAGCATATTAATGTGAAAAATACAGGCAGGGGGAGGCTTACAGAAGTGTAAAGCCATGTTTCATCAGAGTGAACAGGTTTGATTGCAACATCTTTAACTATAAGATCGGACACTTACGCCCTGTGAGGATGGTAATAACACCATTAACACCATACTTCACCAAATTCCAGTCAACAACACTTGCAGAACATTTGGATCTGCTACTTCCTATTGCTGGCAATGTCTGAACTGCAGAAATCAGCACCAAGTTCAAGGTGGAGCAAGGGACACCCTTTGATCATATTATTTTGCCTTCTCTTATGATTATGCAACTATAGCAGAAATATTCCTCTCTTATTATTAAGAGGTTACTTTTATATTAATGTTTCAGGTAACAGCACTTACAGTCAAAGCATTGTTGTATTAATCGGGACTGATATTTTAACAATAATTATCAGCTCTTAAAACAAGTCTGTTAATGTGTCTGTGGATACACAAACTTGGATAATGTGTTGCTGGATCTTTCCTAACCACTCGCATCTGAAGCTGTCTTTTCTTTCTAGCTCTACCTTTTTACCACCTGTAAACAGCAATTTGGTAATATTGCCAGGTATAGGAGCAAGAGACTTCAGACCAAATGAGGTGATAAGTACAGTGGAACAAGCAAATGAGAGTATGCAACAATTGCTCATGAGGGGAAGCTGTTTTAGATACCACAGCCTACTACTAAACCCCTGTGACTTGAGAATTTGTCCTGTTACACATATTATTTGTGTGAATTTGTGACCTCCAAAAGAAAACTTGCATGCTTCTAACAAGAATTGAGTAGATGCAATCTGTTATTTTTAAATGCACAAAGAAAAATTGCAAGCACAGTGCTAAGTGGTTGTGCTCTTTTTGGTTTACTAGCTTTCAAGGAATTTAACCTTGCTTTTCAAAGTAGAGAAAGGAAAAGAACTATCACTAAAGAGCAGAAGCATTATCCTCATTCTGACTAAATTATACGTGGATAATTAAATCCTGTCTACTTAAGTCCACTTGTTTAAATAGAGTCCCAGTTGTTTAAATAACTGCATTCTTTCCCATTAGATGCCCTAAAAAGCTGTGAGTTCTGCTGTGACTAACCAGTTGCTTGTTCCATCAAAAAAGATTACTGTATTTCACAAAATGATCTCCGTATGCGTAAGTAAGAAAGATACTCAAAACTGTGAAAGTTTATTTGCTACTATTAAAGTGCCTCAATGTAAAAAGAGACAACCACTGAGTTGGAATTGGAAATAGTTAAAGCCGTGATGAAATGAAGTATGTGCAGGGTGAGCCTGATATGGGTTTATCTAGAATCTGCTGCGCACTGGGACTGACAGTGCTGCTGGGCAACTGGTGGGAGGGATGGCAGGCACAAAAAAGCCCACATAAATCTATAGTTGCTCTGGCACCATCTTTCTGATGAACTGCTGTTTCAGCTATCGTAGGATGTGAATATACTCTTTTGGCTTACTTTCCTCTTTTATAATGAAAACGAAGCAACAGAATTAGAGCAAGCATACAGGATTACATTTTAAGTATAGCTAAATGAGATTCTGCTTCTGTAGGTTAAAAATGTTACATTTTCCCATTTCTCATAGCAACAAAATCTAGAGTTTAATTTTCTTATGAAAATTTATGAGGAAATAATTAAAAGCTCATTGGATAAGGAGACACAGGAAAAATCTTTTCACTGGCACACTTTTGACAAATGTAATTTTAAACCATGCAAGTTTGAAAATTACAAACTTCAGGTTTGCACAGTATTGTGGATTCAGACTCCCTCTGATGTTGCCATGTTACTCAGTGCAGACCCATCTTAAACACTGAATAAATAGTTTGAACCCAAACTAACCTACTTTTCAGGAGCGCCTTCATTTTAGAAAACACTTAGGAGCTATGCATAGCCAGAAGCAGACTGGAGGGGGCTACACAGCACTCCATTATGTTTAAATGGTTAGGTAGTGCAGATAAATTCAATATTTATTTGGTGTTTTATCTGAGCCCCATTATGAATGTCCTTTGGGGATAATTGAAAGTTCTTCTTGTCACTGAAGCCTTTGCTTGACATTTGAACAATTATAAAAGACCTAAAAACTGACTCAAATTTCACATCCTTCTTGAAAGGCGTGACAGACATACTTTTTCTGTCAGGCTTTAACCAGGCTAACACAGTAACATCAGCCTGTCTGATCGTTCTACATAAGAGCTCCCACAAAACCTCAGACTGTAAAGTCGCTTTTGCAGAAGTTCAGAGTTAAGGTGCTGTGCTGGAAAGCTTACTACAGCACAGAATCTCATGAAGACAAATGCCAGTTAATTTAGTTCACTTGCTTCCATGCTTTGAACTTACAGTAGGATGTGGAATAAATTGTAAATAATTGAAAGCTATTGTGATAAATAGATGAAGGAAATTAATTGCTAAGTAGCTATTGAATTTCTTACTGCCCACTGTACTCCAGTTTTCAAGTTGCCCAGTCAAGATTTCCAAAAGTAACTTTCTTCTGACCCTTGTTATTTTGCAAAATTAATTCTCTCTCTGAACTCAACCCAGAAAGAAAGGAATTTCAGGTTGTAGTTAAAAATGAACGGCATCAGTGCCACTTAACATCTTTAGGTTATTAGTCTGAATCATGTCCTTAGTTCAATATATTATTTCCTATTATGACTGTATTCCTAAATCACCTCATTGTCATGCCTGAAACTAATGTAATTTAAATACTGCATAGCGTATACTGAGGCCAGGACTTGATGATCACTTTGATAAGTTGAGAATTTTATTTAAATAAATTTTTTCATGTAAAACCGGAATCTCTCAGTGTTATCACCAGTTATATAGAAAGATAATGACTAGGGTTTATTTAACATGTGATATTAAGAAGCTTAGTACATGGTTTTTAATATTTCAGCATTGTAAGTAACAATAATTCATATATAAATAATACTTTACATCTTTTAGGTGTCTTACTACCTTGTGCTACATTTTTTGAAAGCCTTAATTAATTTCAACACCTAAATTACATTTTGGGGGTTTGAACACTTAGATCTTTTCAAAGTCCAACATTTTTCTTCAGAAAGAGAACTATAAGCATAATGTCAGAATGAACTTTTAATCAATTTTTTCCTTTCTACTTCATAGAAAGGAAATCCCAGGTCATCCTCTTACAGCACTTCAGTTAGTTGCTTAACATACACAAATCATAGAATCGTAGAATCATAGAATAGTAAGGGTTGGAGAGGACCTTAAGATCATAGAGTTCCAACCCCTTGCCGGCTGCAGAGGCACCTCACACTAAACCATGCCACCCAAGGCTGTGTCTAACCCGGCCTTGAACACTGCCAGTGATGGAGAATTCACAACTTCTCTGGGCAACCCATTCCAGTGCCTCACCACCCTTACAGTAAAGAATTTCTTCCTCAGTTCCAGTCTAAACTTTCCCTGTTTAAGTTTGAACCCATTACCCCTTGCTCTCTCAGTGCAGTCCCTCATAAATATACTATTCTATAGAATCTCATTTTGGGAATAACTGAAGCATTTTAAATAGAAATAATGAACTCTTAAACACATCTAGAAAGTCTGTGCAAAGTGACAATTTACAGACTGTAGTGGTTCCTATTTGTTTATTTATGAATCTATGTCGGCATGTTTGGCAACTTCATTTAGAAGGGGAGTTCAGATCAGGAAAATTTGGCTTAAAAATGTGAAAGTATATGTTACTATTACTGCTACCATTCTGGTAAAAAAAAAAGTTACATTCTTATTTTGGCTTACTCAATTTCAAGGTTTTTGTTAGGTTTTTTTTTGGTTTTTTTTTTTTGTTTGTTTGTTTTTTGTTTTTTGTTTTTTTTTTAAACAGGATCACTAGAATGTTTCACTGTAAAAGTTTTATACAAAACATAAATGAAACTTCAGATTAGGATGTTACATTTATCACATGGGATGTACCATGGAAATGATATTCCCAATCAATAGAAGTAACATCATAAAGTAGATATAATATACTTGAATTTACATTTGCTGACTGTATTTGAGTATGATGAAATTCTCCTAAAATAGCCCTCTGAACAGTTCAAGGTAATGTTAAACAAAGATATTTACTGAATTACTTTATGCATTTATTAAATGAAATGATTTTTACTTATTGGATGGATGGTTAAAGGAACAAAGAGGGTGTATATTTGAATACGTCATTAGACAGCTTTTCTAATCAAGATGTGACGGAACATTAGTGTCACCTCAGAGTATTATAAATACAGTGCACAAACACTGCCAAGTAAATGTCACTTTTGAATTGCTTATAGTTCAAGAAATGAAAATGTCAGAACTCAGGACAAAGACATTGGTTTTCTTTGCAACGCACATCTGTTTTCTTTACCTCTCACAGCAATATAAGAACCACCAGCAGGCAACAGGCACAACGAATGATGATCTCAGGAGCCATACTTGATAGAATTCCTTATTTTGTGTGTAATTGATCTAATACTTACAAGGATCTAGTAATCAAACAATTAGAGATAATGTGTGTTTGACAGAAAACATTCCCCCATTTCTGAGCCAAGGCATATGTGAAGAGAAAAAGAATTCTATCTCTAGCCCTGGCATTCTGACTCTGTCTGTATTCACAATCACAAATCATTATTTTCTATTTAGCTGTTCAAAGCTAATTGTATCTTCCAGGATAAATTGAAGGCTTAATATATAAATCTAAGCTACATCATTTATATTTCTTACACAAACTACTATGAAAGATCTATTAGATTTGCGATAAAAATTATTAAGGCTTCATATGGTTTCTTACTTCATATTACATTTTTCAAATTAAGATTTAAAAAAGCATATCTGCCTTCTCTGTTTCTATTTCTCTGCATTTCCTCCTCTGTTTTCCATACATTGATTTTTTTAATGAGCTTTACTTTTCCTTTTTTGAGAGCTCACTTGGAGTACTGTGTACAGTTCTGGTGTCCCCAGCATAAGACAATCAGTTGTCAGTTCAAGCAGAAAAAACAAGAAAGACATCAACTGCAAAATTCAATCTCATGAACTTTCTCCAATTTATTTGGCTTTTTTTAGGCCATTTTTCATGGAGTCATCAGAAGCAAACTAGCCTATGCTCTATGAGAAATGGGAACTTAGAATATGGAAATTCAATTAACTATGCACATAAAAGTTTATTTTAAATGGTTCTGGCTCAAATGCATGAACAGCTAAAGATGTAATTTGATTAGTAACTTCAATTTTGATCACAGTCTGACAAATCTGAGCAGCAATTATTGAAGAAGAGATTATTGCATAATCATTCAATACAAAAGTTATACAAAAAGTATGTAAAAATATATTTATTAAAAAGTATATTTGTATAAAAAGTTATCTAAAAAGTAAATACAACTTTTTTTGAAGTAATATATATAACTGTATGAGGGGTCTCTGCTATAAATAAATAAACGCTGCAAACCACCTTGCTGGTGAAATTTCAGGTGAGACCAATGTGTGATTCTTTCAATTGGAAAAATTCTTGCAATACTATTGCCAAACATAGGGAGGTGCTGAAACTGTCACAAGTTCATAAATTGATTTTTTTTTTTTTTTTTATTTTAAAAAGCAGGCTGATGACCTCATAAGTCTTCCAGTACACACCTATAGTGAACAATCTCACACAATATCATGTCATATGCAATATATTCAGCTAATCATCACCTACCTGAAATTTTTTCCTATTTCATTTGATTGATTGTACACAACAAGATTTCTCAGCATCTCTGTCATACAGCCTGGCCTGTTTTCCTTGAATTCTGCCAGTGAAACATTCCCCAGGATTATCTTATGCTTTTTTGCTGCATATTTTCTATAATGGCTGTTTCCCACAGACAATTATTTCTTCTGCTGCTTTCCATAAACAGACTATCCCTACTTTGGAGGTCCATCTCATACATCTGGATAATTCTTATTTATTTAAAATATTACCTTAGCTCTATTATTATTTTTTTATTTAAGCAAGTTACATAGGCTCAATCTCAAAAGAAAAGTTCTAGTCACATTGAAATAGGTTATACCTGAAAATCCCTTGACAAATACTGTGCATGTTACTTGAAGTTATTATTTACATAATTATTTGTAACATAGAATCATAGAATAGTTAGGGTTGGAAAGAACCCCACGATATCTAGTTCCAACCACCCCTACCATGGGCAGAGACACCTCCAACTAAACCATGCCACCCAAGGCTATGGTCCAACCCGGCCTTGAACACCGCCAGTGATGGAGCATTCACAGCTTCCCTGGGCAACACATTCCACTGCCTCACCACCCTTACAGTAAAGAATTTCTTCCTCACATCTAATCTAAACTTTCCCTGTTTAAATTTGAACCCGTTATCCCTTGTCCTCTCACTACAGACCCTCATGAAGAGCCCCTCCCCAGCATCCCTATAGGCCCCCTTCAGATTCTGGAAGGTTGCTATGAGGTCTCAACACATCTCTATGAATGGGTAGGAAAGAAAGGTTTTTTTTATCACCCTTAGAAACTAAGAAATTAATTATAAGATGACCATTCAGATAGGTGAGATGCAGAACTCAAACAAACAGCCCTGGTACGCACTGACCTCAGAGACTATAACCTCTTTACATGAGAAAAAGCAAGCTATTTAATGCAGGCATAACAAAAGTATATTTTCTGTGCATATGAATTCCTTCAGTTTCTGAAAGGAGTATTTATGACTATGCTGCAGGAAATCATTCTTCTGTAATTTCTTAAAATTACTTTAGCAAATTTACATTTAGTTAATTGATAACATATGTTGTAATTTTAAATTCATAACTATTAAACAGCTTGACAAAAAGCACTTTGCCTCTGTAACTGCTTTCACATATCTTGAAAACACCTCTATTGCATCTGAAAATTTATTTTACATACCTGCTACAAGGTTTTTACCTTTGTTTTTTGTTTCCTTTGGCACCACCTCCAGAACAACAAGGACTCCATTTCAGGATTGTGGAATGGCTTTAATGCTAGCGCACTAGGATTATTTTATAAAAAAGGAACTGATATTTTTCTGACTTCCGTTGCTAAATACTACACTCATATAAAGAAAGTTACATCATTTGGCATTTATAGTACTCTTGTTTGTGTCTACACTGAACACAGTAGATTATGTTCATTGTGAAGTGAGAAATGCATCACAGGCCTGCCAAAGATCTTACTGGCTCTAAAAGAAAATGCATTGCACAGCTTCATATTTACTACAGCACATTTCCCAAGGATCATCTATTCTTTAAAAAAAAAATATTGCTTTTGAAGGCATCTGACACTTCACAGAATATGACAGATAATCTGACATCCAATATAGTTAAGTAAGTGTAAAAATAAAGTTCATAAGATCTCATGAATGAAAAATCTGAAAAATTAGGTAACTGCATTGTGGCGCATCTGCCCAAGCATGCAACAATTAAAATGCCTCAAATCAATGCAGCATTTTCTGAATTACCATAGATGAGACAAGTGACAAATAAAGGACCATAGCCAAAAGTTTATGGAACATGGTGATTATCAGAGGTTGCTGTACGGGCATAAGCTGCCTAACTCTCAGGCTTTCTGCAGCTATACTTGGTCTGGAAAGTTTTAAGGGAGAACATAAGAAGGAAGTGCAATAGTTGAAGATTCACTATAAAAAGTAGCACTTTCCATGCAGAAAACAGACTGCCAATTCCTTATTGTACAAAGGATTTTTACCCTGCCTTTCATAAAGGAATAAGAAAGTAACAGAGTTGAATGATGCCAGTTGAAAAGCTTAGCTATTCTAGTGTGAGCATATGCAAAAATGAACTGAGAATCTTACAAGAATTTCCAAGGGATACAAGTTTTGAACTGAACCCATTATAGTCTCAGAAATTTTGTTAAAGACACTGAGTTTTCAAATTCTAACATGGAAAGATCAGGTAAAGGATGGTTTATTATATGGCAAAACCCCTGCAACTCATTGCAAGTGCAAGTATGACAGGAAAGCATGCTGTCCTGGGTTTCTGCCAGATGCCCGCATGCTTTTCCAAAATTTAAGTGATTGCAGAAATTAATGGAATGATAAAACCTATAGAAGGAGAAAAGTAAATGGGTCAGATTTACAGAAGGAAAGCCAGAGGAGCCTGATGATCTATGCCTACTGCCTCGCAGTGGATCAACCAAACACAACTGGGAGCAGTCACTGGGCAATTGATTTACAAAAGATGTATGAGCACAGGAAAAGAGTCCAAAGCAAGTAGAGAAGAAAAAGAGGATGACTAAACCTTTATTAAGCACACAATCAAAACTTCAACCACACAAAGAACCTGTAGGCAAACACTGTGATTATGAAAAGATAAGCATAAGAGAGAAAATCCTGGCTTTGCTATATGAAAGGAGAGTCCCTATTCAGTAATTTAAACACAAGAATTCAGAGCCATTTGAGTTGTACTACCATATCCAAATCATCTAGCAGATATGACAGTGGAAGAAAAGGAAACCTGCACCTTTCTTGAACAGAATACGGAGGCCAGGTAGAACATCCTAGGGTATTTCAAATATTCCCAGATGCTTAAGTTTCTAAAGCTGAATCAGAACTGAAATGTCTCTGTTGGCTTTATGCAGCTAGGATTTCATGCCAGCAAAGATGAGTGTCTAAGGGCCAGCAGACCAAGCAGAGTAGGATAGGCTTTACTTAAGAATCTCAAGTTATTAAACTAAGGGGAATCAATTGAATTTATTATCTCCACCTACCCTCTTCTCCTAACTACAGAAAAACATTGCTGCTCTCATAGTTAAGAACACTGAACTAGAAACAAAATTCAGGCACTGAGAAACCACAGAAGATCCTCCATCAACTCAGCAGCTTGGTTGTTCAGCTCTCTCAGAGGACAGACAACTAATGCAGAAATGCTAGCCCTATTGTAAGTGTAGGAAGGATTGAGGTAAAATGATGGTATTAGCCTTTTGCATAATTCTCACAGCTTTACCAAAGACCTACATTTTGGATAGAAGATATCCAGTGCTATCAACAAGCATCTTAAATGTGAAGATAATGTAATCGGAGTAAGAGCCCTTTCCAGACAGGAATGTAAGAGCATAGGGTCAAAAATTAGGCAAGCAAAAAACAAGGTTAGCCGCAAGGGCCGGAATTCCAGATCTTTTATTCCTTTTCAATTGTCCAGCCTCTGCGGTTAAACACTACAGCTACTGCACATCCTTTTGGCAGGAGACAGGCTCTTATCTTCCTATGCAGAGTGTTTCTGTGCACGCACAGATGTCTTCTCTATGTAATTAACTGGAGCGTTGCACTTAACTAATTACATATTGCTGGGAAGTAGGCAATCAGTGTTGCCTGGGTCAGACATCTAGGCTACATCTATATTGTTATACTAAATGTACCCAGGAACATTTGTGAGCACTAAGGCCAACAACTGCGCGTAAGCTAGGGAAATCTCAGACTCCAAAGCAGGGTGAGTGTAACAAACTGTCTGCTGGATGTGCTTTGACACCCAAACCATGCCCAGAAATTCCTTGGGAAAGAACTAGCTATTAAAAGCCAAAAGTTAACCATGGACAATTCTAAAAAGTACAGATGAGTGAAAGTCAAGGCCCAAGAATATTCTTAGATATCATTCAATTTTGTAAAACTGTAGCATAAAAATCCATGCAAACCACAATTTTGGTGGATGTAGCAGGACTCCAACGACCTTCTGGTGAGTGTTCATGTGTGTGACAATAATCTGCCTTAAAATACCTAACCAGCAACAAGACCATAAAGCGAGAAAAATGTAGTATGAAATGGTGAATAGGACAGTGAGGCATACAAAGCAAAATCACCTACACAGACTTTGCGTGCCTGTTTGCCTCACTAATGCTCACGATGGGATTTTTACCATGAGCATAACACAGACAAACAGTATTATTCCACATTTAGTTTCATGCAAGAATTGAGATTTAGACTGCATTTCTGTGTTAACAGAAATGTATACTGGTATAAGAACTTTTGCTCAACACCTTGTAAACATCATTTTCATGCGCAATTACTACAAATAAATGAAAACTTTGTTGTATGTAGATATGTATGTTTGCAGGAGAATATAAGAGACACAAATAAAAAGAAAATTTTAACAAAAAGCACAGGAAAACATTACTTAGTCTTCATCGAAATTTCTGAATTTCTGGAATACAAACGAGTTGCCTGAGGGCCACCCTTCCTGCATACATTCTGCTTCAAGAGCAAGAAATTTTTTGTACTGAATTTCTGACTCATGATTATTCATATGATGATACTGAATATGTGGTTGAAAGATCATTGGATTTTGCCTAGCAACGTTGTTAATTTTTTAAAAGATCAATTCCAATAGAAAGATAGTTTTGGAAAGAGAAGACTAAATTAATAGAGTAAAAACTACAGATTACTGCTAATTTAATTCTGGCTTCTGCCCAGATGTTCTAAGTAGCCTGTGTAGAAAACAATGGAAATATACGCACCATTTAAAAAATATACTGGGGAAAAAAATCAACAAATCATTTATTTGTCTTATATCCACAGAATTATTTAAGAGATCGAAATGGCTGGAACATAGCTCATAATTACCAATTCAGATGGTTATAATAATGATTATATTCTTTAGATAATATATATTCTTAGAAAGTATACTTCCAAAACCTGTATAAACATTATCTGAAGAAGTCTCACAGGAGTGACAAAATATAGGTAGGTAATATGCTTATTATGAGCAAAATAAATTGTAAAATTTAGACACAGAGAGTTGGTTTGGCTGAGTTTCCCCAGCAAGATGGGTAAGAATCACAGTTTGATCTGTGCTACTGAATCCCTCAAGGGGGACAGTCTGACAACAGCCAGGTGACTCCTGAAATCTTCCTTAGCTTCTGGGAGGGTTGGACCCATGGGGGTAATCTCCAGGCATAAAGCCAGCTAACTCACAGGAGTTCAATGTCTCATTAGGCCTCCATGGCTTCAGAGTATGTCTGAAGATAGAATGTCCACAGGGTCAATGCCAAAGAATGAGACAGGGCCAAGCTTTAACAGGGTTTACTCATTTAACTTAGTTTTCCTCAATATATTTCCTCCGGTTCTTCATTTTGGTAAACTGTGACTGAGCACCTAGGTTTGGCTGAAAGGGCAGGTTTCTGATGCATGCGTTTGGCCAACTGGCAGGACTGTCTTTTATTTTTCATAGAACAAGCATAATCATCTCTACAAAGCACTAAGCATTTACCAGGTCTTGAAATGTACAAATCATTTTCCAAACATGAGTCACTTGCAGGGAAGTCAAATAAGCAGCTTGGCTGGATGATCAGAAGGCTAAGTGATACAAATTCAGGAAGCCTTAAAGAAAAGTAGCTTAATGTTATGAGCATTGCAATATTTATTAAATCTCACACAGAAACAAAATAAACATACTTTAAGAAAAGAGACAAGGTAACTGTCTGCTGGAAATGAAGGTGATTTCCATTGTCTAAGGCTATTTTCTTTCTTCTGAGAGGCTAGATGAGCACTCCACCCTTGAGACTGGTTTGCCATGTGCAGCCATGCCCCCATCAACTCACAACTCCCTGACGCCTCAATGCAAAGGCAATTTTAATAGAAGAAATAAGTATTTGGTATCACAAAGAAGGAGAAAATTTTACATTACCACAGCCACAGATGATTTCTCTGGAATAGAAATGCAGATGAGATTGCTTATTAAAAATAATTTTTAAAAAATCAGCAATTTGGGAGAGTTTCTGCACATTAAAACTCACCGTCCAGTTCACTGAGCAGGTGAAGATCATATGCTTATGAAGCATCCTTGCTAGTTGCGTGGTTATTTTATGCTTAAAACATGACAGATGCCTCTGGATGTTGGAACATTGACTAAATGTAAGAAAATGACAAGAAATAATCCCTGGCCAATCCCTCTTTTTGTACTGACTTCAGTGCAACAGAGTTCCCAGAGCGATTCCCAGCCAGATGGTTGCATGCATCCCCCTTTCATGAATGTTTTTCTTTAGTGTAGTGTCGTGGTTTGAGGCCCCCCTCAAACAGTTCTGCACACCCCCCCCTCTTTTTCTTCCCCAGTCCTGGGGAAATGGGAAGGAGAATCCAAAGAATGCAACTCCCACAGGTTGAGATAAGAACAG